>APFE030474463.1:0-34127 GCA_000404065.3 Pinus taeda
ATTATTTTATTTATCTAATAAAGAAACACGTCTTGTTCCCGAAACGCTCTTTTCTTTGTGTTAATGATATTTATATGTGAAGTTCATACTTAAATAGATGCTTATAAGTTTGTAACTAACTCATCTTTTCATATAACATAAAGATCATTTTTCATGTAAAATCTTGTCCATATACTGTTGTAGTTTGTGGAATTGTGGTTTTTATAGGACCAAGGAGCGGAAGGGACGTGAAGAAGGGTTTGCACCCTTGAGTAACTACTCAAACGTAGGACATCAGGTATGCCCCTCTCACCCTAAAGGTAGTTATTTATAGCGTAAACGGTTGTGTGTGTGTGTGTTTCTTAACTTAGATAATTTTCCGTCTGCTAAGGTTTTACCCAAGAACCTTAGGGGAGAACTTCCCGCAACAGTGATGATTCATTATTTTTTACAAAAGATAGAGACGAATAGTCTCGATAATAGGGAAAACATAACTGATGCTGTGATGGCTGCTCTGTCTTGTCAGATGTGATGGAGGTAGACTTTGTGAGTCGGTCTACAGCTGTCTCCCACTGATATTCTGTGATGGCTGCCCCGGCTTTATCGGATGCTCTTCAACTCTGATTTGATACGCTCTGACCCATATGACCCTCATTCATTTCTGTTCTCCGCATTATGGTAGATGACCCAAAACTTTCATTCCACCAAAGATACCAAAGATAAGTTTATAGAATTTCTAACATACTTTGCCACCACTCTGGTTCTAGTAGTTTATGTCTCTACAAATTTCTTAAAGTTTCATCAATCTTTGTGTACCTGAAGAAATCGGGCTGGGTGGTGAATAAATGTTTCACTTCATGCTCGATATAGAACAAATTTTGTAAGTTGTCGTAGGGGGCTTGTCCAGATGGAAGTGCCTTTGCTTTTGAAGCACTTGCTGATGAAGTAATTTGATTAGTAGCATATTTATTCAATTTATGTGTATACTCTATGTGTTTCCTCAGGCGGCGATTACTTCCTAAAGGACTTGGTAAACCTTTTTTATGCAAAACTGTGAAATTTTCTATGAAAGAGTTGATCTCCACCTGCATGTCCTGGCATTTCCTTTCCAAATTTTGCATCAGAGTTCTCTCGATTAGAACTCTCTTAATTTCCAGAATGGTTCCTATCCTATTTTTGATTTGCAGTGCCTCCAGTTCTTCACTGGTCTTGGTGTTCAAAAAATGTATTAGCTTGCTAGCTTGTTCATGCATTTGGCCCAATAAAGCTCTTGTCTTTTGAATCTCCACTTGGGCTACTCCTATTAAATCAACCTCATCATAAATAACCTGGATAGATCTCCACACACTACTAAGGGACTGATTGATGTTGGACCACAAAATACCTTTGATTTCTACCAGAGGTTTATCCAGAGAAAGATCTTTTTCTAATGCTCTCACCTTGTTCTCTAATGCTTTAACCTCCCTTGTTTTCTCTGCCACACTTATCTTGGATTTGTCATAACTTTTTTCTACCTTTGCTAATTGTTCCTTGACCTATTCCAATTCTGACACTTGGAGTTTTAATTCCTCCATGGCTTTTATCAATTCCTCTGTGGTCATGCCAGTACTGCTGCCTGGTGCTATTGTTGTTGCTGTTGCTGATGTTCCTATAGTTATCTCTGTGTTGGATGCTAGAACAGTGGGAGGCAATGTTGTTACAAGTATGAAGGGGGAAGCTGTGACTGTAGGGATTACTTCAGGTGGCTCAAAAGTTGACTCTCCCTGCTTTTCTTTTAGAGCTTTCTCTAGTTCCTACTCTGTATCAGTTAACCTTTCATTGAGTTTCATGAGCAGGTGCATCATTTCCTCTTCAAATTTTTGTTGTACAACTTCCACGTTTGTGGATGCATGGAAGAAGGGATTTTAAGCTGCTTCCTCAAGGCAACAATATCTTCTTCTTTCTTCTTCATTAATGCCTTTATGCCCTTAGCATCTTTGGGATCATGTCTCAGTTCAATGATAATCTCCTCCAAAGATTTGATCCTGTTGTCCTTGGCTAAAGAAGAGGCTTTCTCCAAATCTAGTTGAGTAGAGGTGTTCTCCAAGGAGTTCTGCAATTCATGAGCTAACATAGCTTTATCAGCTAGTGTGGAGTATACCATCTCTCCAGTCTATTTATGCAGCTCAATCTAGTCCATAGGATGAATGTCCTTGGCTATGACATCTAGATTTGTCCTAATGTAATCAGCTATTGATTTTGGTTGCTGCACCTTGGGCTTAAAATAACTCATGATCATCTTGCCCTCTTTAATGTCATAGGCTAAATTAATCTTTGTTGGTTTGTGGGGGCCATCTTAAGATATTGATTATAAAGTTGAAGTCTCAGTGGGTCGTTTCTGGCCTTTATCTCCGTGAATGTCCTTTTGATGTCAGAGGCCTGTTTGCTTTATGGCCTAGTGGATGAAACTTCCACACTATGCTACCTTTCTAGCTCCTGCGTGTGTGAGCTAGTTGATGTGTCCACCACTGGGGAAGTCTGCTGGCTGACTACCCTTTCACCTCTTAAACTGTTTGTTGTTTCTTCAAAGATTTCCTCTTCTGAGAGAGGATTGAGACTTTGCCTTTTTCCCCTGGTTGTTCTGTAGGCCCACTGATTGGTGTGGCGTCTTCCCTGTTTCTCTTCTTGCCTCTTTCGTCATTTAGAGGAGTCCGTAATGCAATAATCTCTATTGCTTTGGTTTGGACCGGAGGAATTTGCCCTTGTTGATCAGTCATTGCTTGCTCCTTTGTGTCTGCCACTTCCTTGCCCTTAGAAGACTCTGTAACTGGTGTGTTGGTTTCTTGTACGGGCTGCTGAGAAGTTCCAACAGAGGATGTACCAACTCCTATTTGTTGAGGTAGCTTGAAAGATACATGTCTAAAAGAGTCTAGGTCAAGGGTTTTTTCAAGGTCTTTCATAGCCCTCTCCATCTTTTCTTGCTCACTAATTTGTTCTATTAATGTACCCTGTAGCCAATCATCCTGATTAGCAAACTGTTCAATTTCAGGGATCCTATGATGTACATAAACTGACAGCCTGTTTCTTACTTTTATGTCACTTATAAAGCTATTTGGGTCATATGGCACCCACCAAAAACTTTTCTTCAGTTTAAGTTGTTCCCCTAATATCTTCTCAGCATCTTCCCATGCCTCCCTCTTATGGATGACAAAAGGGCCTAATTGGTTTTTTATTCTCAGCTGACCCTTTTTCTTTGCAATACAAAAATGGGTTAAATCTGCATTGATAAGCTGCCTGAAATACTCCAGTGCAAATAGTCTCATGGGCACATATCTAGGCAATTTGAAAGGACACAGTTCACATCCATAGATTCTAATTTTCGTATGATTTTGGTAGAGGTACCAGTCACCTATCTTGTACTATCTGGAAAGCTATAAAATCTTCTTTATATCACCAGAGAGCCTAGGAGGAGGAGCTCCTATCAATAGAGTGGAGGCTGGATGTAAAAACAAGTCAATGAATTCACAATAGGTATAAGGGGATTCACAAACATTGTGGAAGATTGAGGTCCAAAAGATCACAAACCTCCGCTCTCCTTTGGAATCCAATTTCTTGATGGGAAATGAAAATTTGTCTGGTTGATAATATAGTAGAAGGTGGTATATGAATGAGGTGTATTTGAAGACTCCTTCTCTGTCCAGGTTTATGAACTGATCATGGATCTTGTTAGCAATAAAGGTGGCATAGTCATACTTGATAGCAGGGGGTTGTCCTGGAGTAAATATTGACAACAGAACTAAGGTGGTCTCATTAACAAATTCGCTGGTTTTGAATCCCAAGATGAAAGATATCATATCAATTATGAGTTTTCCTATTTTAGTGAACCAGACATACAAATATGGAGGTGGGCCTTGGGGCTGGCAATCTGGTTTCATGAACATTTGAGCAATACGGGTTATCTCTGAATTGGGGAATTGAAAGCCTTGCTCAAGCAAAAATCCCATGGAAAGAGGAGACAGAGGCTGAGTGGGTTTGAATTGTAACATCTCATTGATGGATTCAACAGTTATGTAAAAGAGAACAGTTTGGAATGGGGTCATAACTGCTTTAGTGACAAGGTCGTAGTTGGCACAGCATTGGTGAATAATATCTAGGAAAACATTGAGTGAGGGAAGGTAATACCTGGGAAGATTAGATTCCAATATTCCATAGATATCAGAGTTGCTCAGATAACTATGCCTAATTTGGAAAAATTCCTAGAGATGGTTCATGTCACCAGATAACTCTTTTATTTGAAAATCTTTGTCAACCAAGGGCAAGTAATCCAGGTCTTTATGAGGTGCATTGAGGGGTACGACGTTCAGGGATACGGGAGCCTCCATGTTTGGTTCTTGTGTTTTCAAACTGGAGATTGGGAACCTGTGGAAAAAATGGGCAAAACAGTTGTTCTGGTGTCTTCGTATGGTAGCTATGGACTGTTTTTAGCTTGAATTTGGTATTTTTACATAAAATTTCCAGAGGAAAAAATGAAATTACCGGTTCGGGAAGTGAATTGGGGTAAATACCTGTTTTTAGAGGCGAACCATGTTCTTTGTAGGTTGCAGGACAAGCTGCAGAGCAGAATGCTGGAGATCTTGGACGGGTGGCGGACTGGACGTGATTTGCAATTGACTGGATGTATTTTGCATGGAAGACTGTTCGCAATGAAAAATGGAAAAAATGACAATTTATCATGGTTTTAACAAAATTTGGCTTTGGTGGGGCTTTTGGTATTTATTGCATGGTTGATGTCAGCTTGATTGGACGTTTTGTCATGACGCGGAGGGGTGGTAAGTGGTTTCCCCCCGCGCAGCTTTTGGGGTTGAGTGGTCTCGGGTGGGGAGACAGCGATCATGGCGGGAGCGCGACACATGTCCATGGTACAGGAGCAATACTGCTGGCTCCCTGGGACTTAACGTGTGGCTGATGCGGGGGTCACGATATGATCGTGGGCCGTTGGATGAGCGGACCCAGATCTGATGGTGGGCGCTCAGCAGAGATGGCGGGAGGTTAAATGCGCGGGCCTGGTGCATTAAAATATGTTTTTTAATGGTATCAGGGTGAAATTTGATTGGTTAAGCTTAATTGGTTATTAATTAACTAGAGGTTAATTAATTCCATGATAGTGCGCGGGGTTCAAGTTATTAGAAGGTTTCAAATAAACCTTTAATCCCTTTTGTATAATGACTACGTTTATAGCTAACCGAGGGGCAGGAATATTAATATTGCGGGGATTTTTAAATGTTTTCATTTTGACAATATGGAAAACCTTTGCAACCAGACAAAAAGGTATGAACATATTGCAGACCCCATCAATGTCAATCATGAAATATGACTCCTATTCATATAGGAACCTAACAGTGGCTCCACTTGGGGATGGCTTTCCCTGGGGGAAATTCAAGAAGAGCAGGTCAGATAGCCTTCTTGATAACTTTGACTGTGATCTGAAATATCCTTCTACTGGTTGCTTTATTATATGTATAACAGTTATAGTTGTGAAGCTTAGGGCTTTCTCTTCGGGCTTCAACTTCAACAATTTGTTGTCCAATCCAAACTGAAATATTACTAAGGATATAGTATCTACATAATAAAGCAAGAATGCTTTAAATAGTTGGGTAAAAGTAGTGTTTCAGCATCCGGCCATTCATTGGCCCTTCTTCTGTCTTAGTGCCATCCAGGTTCTTCAAAAAGTAAGTATTATTCCCTTGTAAAGCCTAGATAATAAAAGGTCCCTTCCATAGGAAGTCAAACTTCCTATGTTTTCCCTTATCTTCTCTCCTTGAATCCCATTTTATAACTTCATCTCCAATATAGAAATCTTATGCCTTAGTCCTCTTATCAAATATCTTCTTGAGCTTTTCTTGTAGCACTTGAGCTCTTTGATATACTTCCTCCCTAGTCTACTGCAAATGGATAGTTTGATTTATTCTTCTCTGAATGTTATTGGGTTCCACCTAAGCTTCTTGCAGTAATTTCATTACAGAGACTCCTAGAGATGAAGGAAATATAGCCTCCATTCCATAAACCAACTCATAGGGGCTAGTTCCAATGGATCTCTTTGTAGTTAATCTGTCTGCCCATAGTGCATTTGTGAGTTTCTTGTACCAATTTTTCTTCTTTTCTTCTAACATTTTCTTAATAATATTGATCAGGATTTTATTGGAAGACTCAGCTAAACCATTACCTTGAAGGTAATAGGCTATGGAATGACCTAAAGTGATATGGTATTTATGACAGAAACTTATCATTTCTTGGATTTGAAAGCAGCAGCATTGTTAGTTATGATCTTTTCAGGACAGCCAAATCGGGAGAGTATGTTGGTTTCTAAGAATCCTATAATCATTGTATCATTGGCTTATCTGGTAGGAATGGCTTCTATCCACTTGGTGAAATAATCTGTGGTAGTGAGGATCCATTTATGCTGGCCAGAAGAGGGAGGATGGATCTCTCCAATGAAGTCTAAACCCCATTGTTGGAAAGACTTTTCTGTGGAAATTGGTTTAAGGGGTAAAGGTAAAAGTTTCCTCTTGCCTTCAAAAATTTGACATTTTGTGGCAAGAAGTGACAAATTTCTTCACATTAGCAAACAGGGTGGGCCAATAAAATCCAACCCTTAGGATCTTATCTACAGTTGATTTCCAGTAAAGATGTCCACCAGAGTCCCCTGCATGAAATTTTTTGAGCACTTTGTTAGCTTCATGTTTTATTAAACAATTCAAAAGAATACCTTCATGATTTCCAAAATAAGGCATTATCTAAAATACAAAATTTTGAGGCTTTCATTTTCAAAAATCTTTTCTTTGTTCTGGATAACCCTGGAGGATCTTGCAAGTTTAATAATACATGAATTATATCAGCATACCAAGGTGATTCTAAGAAGGCCTGATTGAGCTATGGAGTTGTCATCTCCTGTTCATTATCCAGTTCATTGATATCAAGGGCTTGAAAGTTTGTTTCAGTCATGAGTTTAGCTAATCCCTGTCCTTTTATAAGCTTTGTGGGTTTTATCATACTCCAAAATATTAGCTATCCATTTGCCTCTTTTGCCTTCAATTCCCTCTTGAGTCAGGATGTCTTTGACAACAACACTTGGTACATAAGCTATTACATGGGAGTACAATATATAAACTCTGAAGTCTTTGATAGCTTTCACAAGTGCATAGGCCTGTTTTTCCATGATTTGGTATTTCAACGGTGCATCTCTAAGTTCTTTACTAAAAAAGGCTATAGGTTTTTCACATCCTTGATCATCTTTTTGTAGTAAAACAGCAGCGATGGTATGTTCTGATGCAAATGAAAATATCATGAAGTCTCTATCAAACTTTGGACTTGTAAGGATTGGTGTTTGGGTTAAAGCCATTTTAATTTCTTCAAATGCTTGTTTGGCTTCTACTGTCCATTTAACCTTGGAATCCTTTTTTAACATATTGTTCAGCAATCTAATTAATTCAGCCAAGTTAGGTATGAATCTTCTTAAAAAGTTGATCTTTCCAAGGAAGGCTTGAAGTTCTTTGACATTTCTGGGATGAGGTACTTGTAGGATGGCTTGTATTCTATTAGGATCAATTCTGATGCCATCTTTCGAGATGATGTGGCCTAACATTTTGCCTTCTTCTAGACCAAACAACAATTTTTAGGGTTTAATGAGATGCCATACTTTCTACATTTTAGAAACACTTGTCTCAAATGATCTAGATGTTGCTGATCTGATTTTTAAAACACAGTAAGGTTGTCTAGATATATGACCATAAAATCATGGATCTCCTTTGAAAAAGCTATATCCATTGCTCACTGAAAATTTGCCCCACCATTCTTAAGTCCGAATGGCATTTTGACATATTTGAAAGTTCCCCATGGTGTTGTAAAAGCAATTTTTTCTTGGTCATCAGGATGGACCAGAATTTGGTTAAAACCTGAGAACCCGTCTAAAAATGAAATCCTGGAAGCACCTACTACCCTTTGTAAAATGTGATCCATCTTGGGCAAGGGGTAATTGTCTTTCAAAGAAGCCTTATTCACATTCCTTAAATCCACACACAACCTGATTTCCCTGTTTTCTTTCTGGTAGGTACTAAATTAGACACCCATTGTGAAAACTTGATAGGAGAAATTATTCCTGCTTCATACATCCGTTTGATTTCTTTTTCAATTAAGGGGAGTAGGACAGGGTTAATTCTTCTGAGTTTCTGTTTGAATGGTTTCTGATTTTCCTTGAGGGGTATTATATGTTGAATTACAGAGGTGTCTTAAGATTTGAGATCTTCATAGCTCCAGGCAAAAACATCCTAGAATTTTTGAACAGTTCAACATATTTAAGCTTTTGATCAGGGGGCAAAGTTTTTGACAATTTTATCATTTTTGGATTTTCCTCAGTCCCTGTGTTACAGTCTTCAATGTCTGCTTTTAGAGGATGCATTTTGGGTTTCCTTGGGATATCATTAGAATCAAAGAAATCTTCCAAGGGAGTCAATCCTTTAGGCAAATGATTATCTTTTAAATCAATAACTTCAGATTCTTCTTCAATGATCTCATCAATATCTATTTCTTTCAGATCTTGCATTTCTTTATTGGTAAATTTTGTTGGATGAAGCCTTTGAGTTGCATTTTATGCTGAAATGTCTATTTTTATTTTACCTGTTTGATCAAATTCACTGACAGTATCTAAATCTATATTGGTGTTTAAAAACTCTTCCTTTAGAGTTAAAAAATTGTTGATCTGAATATCATTATCAAGCACCTGCCAGTTCTTCACATTATCAGGTATGGTTGGCCTGTGTCTAATCTCAGTTGTGAAGTGATGATTAGGTTCAAATAGTAATTTACAAGTGTTGGCAAATGTTGCTAAGCTTCTAGTATGCAAATTATGTTTTCCTGGAATTTTTGCAAGCTGCGTTTCAAGAAATGTGTTGAGGAGGTCAACTGTTGTTCCTCTATAAGCTCTCAGTCTGGGATCAATTGTGAGGAACTTTCCTTTTATCTGTTGAATGACTAAATCAGAGTCTCCCAAAACTGATATCCTGATTGCCCCTAAACTTTTGACCAATTTAAGTCCTAGCAGCAGGGCTTCATATTCAGACATATTATTCGTGCATTTAAAATTTAAACTATAAGCATGACCCTCTGCGTGATCATTTTGTAGATTATGCACCCAAATTCCAGCTCATGCTCCTAGTTTGTTAACTGAACCATCAAATTCTAAGTACCAAAGGGTCTCATGTTCATAGTCAGTATTAGGACTCGGAGTAATCGGTTGTGTGGAAAAATATATTTCTTTAGTTTCAGCTAGTTTGTTTTGATTGTCTGATGTATCACTGTTCTCAAAAATTTCTTGAATGTGAATATTAGAGGTTTCACTTGAGATTTCTTCATGTTCAAATGTTAAAAATTTGACATTAGTTGGAGGATCAATTTTAGCATTGTAGAGAATGAAGGAGTCCATGTCAGAGTGCACAGAGTAGATGGGAAAATTCTGAGGTTTCTCCTAGCTACTTACCACATATTTCATTAAAGTTTTTGGGTATAACTTCTTTGGTTGAAAAAATACTAAAATGGTTGCATAGGACATGTCTAGTTGTAGTGATCCTTGAAGCTTTGCACCCCAAGACCTAGACAGTAACATGCCATATTTAGGTGGAATATCAGCTACCACTATGTCTATTAAAATTGTTTTAGCAGGGTATTGGACTAGTGATAGACATAAATCTTTGATCAATCCTAGACATCTAACCAGGATTGAGTCAAAAAAGAATAAGTCTTTGTATGACCTGGTAATATCTAGTTCCAACTTATCCATTATAGATTTAGGCATTAAGTTGTGAGAAGCACAGGAATCAAACATGGCATTATGAAGTGTTTTATCATGTATGTTCAAACTTACATAAAAAGGAGGAACACATCCATCTACTGATTTTCCATATACCTCAGGTCAAAAAATTAATTTAGGTTGATCATCAAAAAGATTTACTGAATCTTTGTTCACAGAAATTTGGAGTGATCTGCTAATTTGAGTTTTGTAAACATCATGTTTGGCCAATTCTGACAATGGAATGGCTATCTTTAATTTGCATATTTCAGTCTCAAGATTGAAAGGTTTTTCAGTTTAAGTTTTTGTATTTTGGACAGTGAGATTCTCTTTAACTATTGTATTTTCTGTGCTTTTCTCTTTTTCAGGAGTGGTGTAATGGGCTAAAGTTGCTTCCAAATCAATTTCTGGAGGTTCTTCCACATTTCCTTTGGAAGGAATGGAAATGGAAGGTTGTCTTCAATTATTGGGTTTTTTGGGCTAGGACTTGTTTCAGGAAGGACTTGTACAGGGGATTTACTGATTTTCATTTTGCTAGGCTGCTTGGCATATTTCTGCTTATTGGTTTCAGGGACATCTATTCTCCTGCTTCTCAGATTATATTGCTTGTGAACTTCATAAATGGTTGTATCATATCCTTCCCTAAAATCAAATGACTCACCTGACTGTGTTTGGAATTTTTCAAGAGTGTGAGCTTCTTGGTCTTCTTGGGTTAAGAAAACTTGTTGTTCATTATTGAGGCCCATTAAGTTAATTTGAGTGTCTTCTGGTGGTTCATCAGAGGTTGAGGCTTCAGCAAAATTTTCTTGGAATGGGGGCCTAATATTCTGGTCAAATCCAGACTTTCCAATGTTAGGGTTATGGTTCTTCCTGAAGTTTGGATTTCTTCTAGTGTTGCTTGGTTGGCCATCCCAAGAGGATTTCCTCTCAATTGTTTCTACTCTATATCCAATTCTATCCATTCCTTTAATGATAGCATCTAACTTCTGTTCAAAAGCAGAGGGTTCTTCCTTAAAAGGTATCCTTCTTTCAACTCTGGCCCGAGCTCGTTTAGAAATCAGGTTGGCCTCAACACTGACAGCTATACTTTGCATTTCTTCTAGGTCTCTAGGGGCTTTTTCCCTAAGTTGGTATGCCATATTAGAATCAAATGGATCAGGAAATTTGATCAAGGCCAAATCTGGAGGAGGTCTGAGATTTTGAGGAATAACATTGTAGACATTATTGAATCTGGTACAGTAATCTTGGACAGTTTCTTGTGTACCTCTTTTTAAGCCTTCATATTTTGATAAAATGTGGACAGGATCTTTCTTATTTTCCCATCTGTTCAAGAAGGTTTGATAAAGAGCTTGTGGGTCATTGATACTATTTGTAGGGAGGGCTCTAAACCAAGTTCTAACATCTCCAATCAAACTTTGAACAAAAATTCGCATTCTAACATCATCATCATCAACCTCATATATTTCAAAATAATCTGTCATTTTTTTAGTATGTTGTTGAGCTGTATATGTGCATGTACCATCAAAAGGAGTGATTTTGCTTTGATAGTCTTGGGGCATAGCCCCTAGATTGGTAGGTAAGTTCAGAGGAGCATATCTGTTTTCCATGTTAACAGGAATATATGTGACAACTGGTGCAGTAGGAAGAATAATAGGAATATGGACAGCGAATGGAAGAGTGGAAGGGATAGCCTAGGGTTGGGAAGTGTGAGGTGCTGATGGTGAACTTAGAGAAGGGGTAGTAGTCATAGGAGAATTCGATGTTTTCTCAAAGGTAAGCTTGGGTTGAGTTGATCTCTACAAATAGCTATCAAGATGTGGAGTAACAACTTCAGGCTGCAAATTTTCAAGAAATATTGGATCTTGAACTATGTGGGTTAACCCAGATTCGAAAAATGTCTCCAATGAAGGGCTTTCAAAATATTTAGTAGAAGGTTCGTCCTCAAGGTGAGCTAGCCTCACAGGACAAGATTTTGATCTGGATAAAGGCCGATAAATAGTAGAATTTTCTAGGCTCTCTTGTCTTCTAAGGATTTTAGGAATCAAATTAAGATTTTCAAACATAGGTGGTGGGTTTGGATCAGGGTATGATCTAGTATAACGAATCCTTTCTGAAGCCAGGCTTTGTAGCTATATTTTTATTTTTCTGAAAGGGATTTGATAATACAACTTTAAGAGTTTCTTCAAGAGACTTTGGATATGAAAATTGTGAGCTTTCTTAAAGATTTATGAATGAGGAACTGATCAGGTATTTGAAACCAACTGTCCAATCTATAAGCTAGACCAGAGATAGACTCAATTAGCATTCATTTACTTCTTCCATTTCCAAGCAAGATAATTTCAAAGGCTACCTGGCTAAGTTCAAGCTCTGTCTATAGCTTATAAGGTAGACAACAGAGACAAATAAACATTCAGCGTTCCCTAGTGGAGTCACCAATGATGTTATCACTCAAGTTGTTCCCAAAAGTTGTAAGAAAGGGAATACGACCGAGGTAACCACAAACCAATCTTTTAGACACAGATTCTAGCCAATCTATATCCAGAGAGGGCTCTCTCTTTATGTTTTAACTTTGTTTTTGAAAGGTATTAGGCTAGTTATGATGTTCAAGGGTTTTGTTTGATTTTTGGATGGTGAGATTCAATAGAACTGAGGTGTGAATCTGAGAAGTTCAGTCCATTGGGCAAATGGAGTCAATGAGGAGGGCTTTCTGGATTTGGTTTCTTAGCAGAGGGTGGTTCCACAGAGCAAGGTATTCAAACAGGGAGCAAACGGAGATTTTTATTGGATGGGATGGGCTTAAATTGGTTGAAGGGAAGTTAAGAATCCTTCAACATATTTAACGTAGGAAAATGGATGATTATTACTAAGGAGCAATTAAGAATTCCCTAGCAAATAATCAATATGATAGAATAAGGAAACAGGAGCAATTAAGAATTACACTATTTATTCTAATCCTGAATAAAACACAGAGAATGATAATGGATGAAACATAGAATGCAGTCAAGCAAATTTTGAATTAATCTTTATCATTATCGTTTAGATTGTGAAACAGAGGTGATATAATGAAACTAGAAAACTACAAAACAGAAGATATAGGGTACTTATTGGTCCACTAGTTGATTCAAGAATTCTGTGACAAGTCCATCTGCTTCAATTCTACATCCAGTGAGTCCAACAACAGTTGATTCCAAAATCTTTTGTATTCCAAAATTTCAATATTACAGTAAAGTCTAAGAATGCCTGACCAACCCCAAATACTTCGTTAAGGGGGGTATTTATACAAAATATCTCATAAAATATCTCACAAAATATCTCATAGAGATAATATCTAGTGACGATTTATTATTTTTTACAAAATATAGAGACGAATAGTCTCGATAACAAAGAAAACATAATTGATGTTGTGCTGGCTGCTCCATCCTGTCAGATGTGCTAGAGGTAGACTTTGTGAGTCGGTCTACAGCTGTCTCCCACTGATATTCTATGCTGGCTACCCCAGCTTTATCAGATGCTCTTCAACTCTGATTTGATACGCTCTGACCCGTATGACCCTCATTCATTTCTATTCTCCACATTATGGTAGATGACCCAAAACTTTCATTCCACCAAAGATAAGTTTATAGAATTTCTAACATACCTTGCCACCACACTGGTTCTGGTAGTTTATGTCTCTGCAGCTTTCTTAAAGTTTCATCAGTCTCTATGTACTTGAAGAAATTAGGCTGGATGGTGAATAGATGTTTCACTTCATGCTCGATATAGAACAAATTTTCTAAGTTGTCATAGATGGCTTGGCCAGATGGAAGTGCTTTTGCTTCTAAAGCACTTGCTGATGAAGTAATTTGATCAGTAGCATATTTATTCAATTTATGTGTATAGTCTATGTGTTTCATCAGATGGTCATTACTTCCTAAAGGACTTGGTCAACATTTTTTATACAAAATTGTGAACTTTTCTGTGAAATAGTTGATCTCCACCTGCATGTCCTGGCATCTCCTTTCCAAATTTTGCATCAGAGTTCTCTTGGTTAGAACTCTCTTAATTTCCAGAATGGTGCCTGTCCTGTCTGTGATTTGTAGTTCCTCCAGTTCTTCACTGGTCTTCGTGTTCAAAAAATGTATTAGCCTGTTAACTTGTTCAGGAATTTCACCCAATAAAGCTCTTGTCTTTTGAATCTCCACTTGGGCTACTCCTATTAAATAAACCTGCTCATAAATAACCTAGATAGATTTTCACACACTACTAAGGGACTGATTGATGTTGGACCATAGAATACCTTGGATTTCTTCCAGAGGTTTATCCATAGAAAGATCTTTTTCTAATGCTCTCACCTTGTTCTCTAATTCTTTAACCTCCCTTGTTTTCTTTGCCACACTTATCTTCGATTTGTCATAACTTTTTTCTACCTTTGCCAATTGTTCCTTGACCTGCTTCAATTCTGAAACTTGGAGTTTTAATTCCTCCATGGCTTTTATCAATTCCTCTGTGGTCATGCCAGTACTGCTGCTTGGTGTTGTTGTTGTTGATGTTGCTGATGTTCCCGTAGTTATCTCTGTTGTGGATGCTGGAACAGTGGGAGGCAATGTTGTTACAAGTGTGGAGGGGGCAGTTGTGACTGCACAGATTACTTCATGTGGCTGGGAGGTTGAATCTCCCTGCTTTTCTTTTAGAGCTTTCTCCAGTGCCTGCTCCGTATCAGTTAACCTTTCATTGAGTTTCATGAACAGGTGCATCATTTCCTCTTCGGATTTCTGTTGTACAACTTTTGCGGTCTGTGGATGCATGGAAGGAGGGAGTTTAAGTTGCTTCCTCAGGGCATCAATATTTTCCTCTTTCTTCTTCATTAATGCCTTTATGCCCTTAGCATCTTTGGGATCATGTCTCAGTTCAATGATAATCTCCTCCAAAGATTTGATCCTGTTGTCCTTGGCTAAAGAAGAGGCTTTCTCCAAATCTAGTTGAGCAGAGGTGTTCTCCAAGGAGTTTTGCAATTAATGAGCTAACATAGCTTTATCAGCTAGTGTGGAGTATACCATCTCTCCAGTCTGTTTATGCATCTCAATCTGGTCCATAGGATGAATGTCCTTAGCTATGACCTCCAGATTTGTCCTGATGTAATCAGCTGCTGATTGTGGTTGCTGCACCTTGGGCTTAAAATAACTCATGATCATCTTGCCCTCTTTAATGTCATAGGCTGACCTTAATCTTTGCTGGTTTGTGTGGGCCATCTTAAGATACTAGTTATAAAGTTGAAGTCTCAGTGGGTTGTTTCTGGCCTTTATCTCCGTGAATGTCCTTTTGATGTCAGAGGCCTGTTTGCTATGTGTCCTAGTGGATGAAACTTCCACAATATGTTTCCTTTCTAGCTCCTGCCTGTGTGAGCTAGTTGATGTGTCCACCATTGGGGAAGTCTGCTGGCTGACTACCCTTTCACCTCTTAAACTGTCTATTGTTTCTTCAAAGATTTCCTCTTCTGACAGAGGATTGAGTCTTTGCCTTTTTTCCCATAGTTGTTCTGCAAGACCACTGATCGGTGATGCGTCTTCCCTATTTCTCTTCTTGCCTCTTTCCTCATTTAGAGGATTCTGTAATGCATGAATCTCTGCTGCTTTGGTTTGGACCGGAGGAATTTGCCCCTGCTGATCAGTCATTGCTTGTTGCTCTGTGTCTGCCACTTCCTTTCCCTTAGAAGACTCTGTAACTTGTGTGTTGCTTTCTTGTACAGGCTGCTGAGAAGTTCCAGCAGAGGATGTACCAACTCCTATTTGTTGAGGTAGGTTGAAAGATACCTGTCCAAAAGAGTCCAGGTCAAGGGTTTTTTCAAGGTCTTTCATAGCCCTCTCCATCTTTTCTTACTCACTAATTTTTTCTATTAATGTACCCTCTACCCAGTCATCCTGATTAGCAAACTTTTCAATTTCAGGGATCCTATGATGTATATAAACTGACAACCTATTTCTTACTTTTCTGTCACTTATAAATCTATTTGAATCATATGGCACACACCAAAAACTTTTCTTCAATTTAAGTTGTTCCCCTAATATCTTCTCAGAATCTTCCCATGCCTCCCTCTTATGGATGACAAAAGGGCCTAATTGGCTTTTTATTCTCAGCTGAGCCTTTTTCTTTGCACTACAAAAATGGGTTAAATCTGCATTGATAAGTTGCCTGAAATACTCCAGTGCAAATAGTCTCATGGGCACATATCTAGGCAATTTGAAAGGACATAGTTCACATGCATAGATTCTGATTTCCGTATGATTTTGGTAGAGGTACCAGTCACCTATCTTGTACTGTCTGGAAAGCTATGATTTCTCCAAAAAAAAGCATTATCTAATATATAAAATTTTAAGGATTTTATCTTTAAAAAACTGCTTTTGGTCTTAGATAATTCAAGAGAAGCTTATAAATTTAGTAAAACATAAATGATATTAGCATACCATGGTGATTCAATAAAGTCCTGGCTGATTAGTGGAGTCACCATCTCCTCTTCATTATCTGTTTCTGCAATAAAGTTTATATGCAGGGCCTGATAGTTTGATTCATCCATGAGCTTGGCTAAACCTTGGCCCTTGATTAACTTAGTTGGTTTTATTTCTATATCATATTCTAGAATAGTAGCAATCCATTTTCCCCTCTTTCCATCTAGATCACCCTGAGTTAGGATGTCTTTGACTACTGAATTGGGAACATATGCTACTATATGAGAATATAAAATGTATACCCTAAATTCGTTGATAGCTTTGACCAAAGAAAAATCTTGTTTTTCCATTACGTTATATTTTAAGGGTGCATCTCTCAGGGCTTTGCTAAAGAAAGAAATAGTTGTTCATAGCCCTGGTCATTTTTCTGCAGTAAAACTGTAGCAATTGTGTAGCACACAAGCAAAGGAAAATAAGATGAAATATCTATCAAATTTTGGACTGAACAAAACTAGTGTTCTAGTTAAGGCTATTTTAATGTCTTCAAAGGATTTCTTAACCTTAATAGTCTGTTTTATGGTCGAAACTTTTTTCAACATATTGTTCAGTGATCTAATTAATTCTGCTAGATTAGAAATAAATCTTCTAAGAAAGTTAATTTTCCCTGAGAAATCTTGTAATTCCCTAACGTTCCTTGGATGTTGTATCTGTACGATGGCTTCTATTCTTGAAGGGTCTATTCGTATACCATTTTTTGAGATTATATGACCTAGTAACTTTCCTTCTTCTAACACAAACAAAGACTTCTTGGGGTTTAAAGAAATTCCATATTTCCTGCATTTAATAAAAACCTACCTTAGATGATCCAAATGTTGGCTATCATATTTTGAAAATATAGTAATGTCATCTAGACATATTACAAGGAAATCATGAATTTCTTTGGCAAAGGCTATATCAATAGCCCTTTTGAAAGTGGCTACTGCATTCATTAGTCCAAAAGGAATTTTCACATACATGAATGTGCCCCAAGGAGTAGTGAAGGAAGTCTTGGCTTGGTCATCAGGATGAACTAAGATTTGATTGTAACCAGAAAACCCATCCAATAATGAGATTCTAGTTGATGCAACTACTCTTTGCAAAATATGATCCATTTTGGGGAGAGGGTAATTGTCTTTAAGGGATACTTTGTTGAGGTTCCTAAAGTCCACACAGAGTCTGATCTCATCAATTTTCTTCCTAGTTGGCACCAAGTTTGAAACCCAATTAGAAAATCTAATTGGTGCAATTATCTTAGCATCATGCATTCTCTGGATTTCCTTTTCAATTAAAGGTAATACGATAGAATTTATCCTTCTAAGTTTTTGTCTAAAAGGTTTTTGATTTTCTTTTATAGGGATTGTGTGTTATATGATGCTAGTGTCATAGGATTTGAGGTCCTCATAACTCCAAGAAAAGACATCTTGAAACTCTTTTAATAACTCAATGTATTTTATTCTTTCAATGGGAGGTAATGATTTACAAAGTTTGATCAATTTTGGATTTTCATCAATGCCAATATTACACTCCTCCATATCAGATTTTAAAGGTTCCATTTTAGGCTTTCTAGGAACATCATTTGAATCAAACAAGTCTTCCAAAGGGGTTAATCCCTTAGGTAAGAAATTGTCTTTGAGATTGATTACTCTAGTGTCTTCGTTAATTATCTCATCAATCTCAACTTGCTCCAGATTTTCTACATCTGATTTTGTAAATTTAGTGGGATGAAATCTATCTATTTCTTCACCTTCTATCTCGTTTATTTCTTTTTTATCTTTAGTGTTAGGATCTATTGATGTGTCAGTATTTATATTGCTATTTACACATTCTTCTTCTGAAATTAAAAAAAAAATTATTTGTTTGTCATTAACAAATATTTTCCAGTTCTTCAAATTATCTGGAATTGCAGGTTTATGCCTAACTTCAGCAGTGTACTGATAGTTAGGTTGAAAGGGTAACTTGCAGGTGCTGGTAAACATTGCTAAACTATGAGCCTGCATATTGTGTTTTCTAGGAATTACAACAACCTTGGTTTCTAAGAAAGTGTTTAGTATTTCTATAATGGTTCCTCTGTAACAACTTAATCTAGGGTCTTTTTTCATATATACAACTTTAATTTGATTTATAACTAATTCGGAGTCTCCCATGACAAAGACTCTTATAGCTCCTAGATTCCTAACTAATTTAAGACCTAAAATTAGTGCTTCATACTCGGCCATATTGTTAGTACATTTGAAATTTAATTTGTATGCATGGCCTTCCGAGTGATCATTCTCTAGATTATATATCCAAACTCCTACCTTGGTCCAAACTTATTGACTGACCCATCAAACTCAAGATGCCACAATATCTCATGTTCATAATTCACATCATCTGTTTCCACAATGTTTTCCTCATTTTTACTACCTTGCTTAGTGGACAGTTCTAAAGTTTGGACAATTTCCTCTTGTTTTAAAACTGCAATTTCTTTTGGTTTTGTATCAACACTGTCTAAAAGCGTTTCTTGTATTTGATCAGTATTATACAGAATAAAAGAATCAATGTCTCAATGTATAGAGTAGATAGGAAAGTTTTGAGGCCGATCCTGGCTACTCACCATGTATTTCATTAAAGTTTCTCGGCACATCTTCTTGGGTTGTCCAAAAACAGAAATTGTTGCATATGAAATATCAAGTTGTAGACATCTTTGAAGTTTGGCTCCCCATGATTTGGATAACAACATGCCATACTTCGATGGGATGTCAGCAACCACAATATCCATAAGGACACTCTTGGTAGGATATTGAACTAAGGTGACACAGAGGTCTTTAATCAACCCCAAACACTTTACTTGACTTGAGTCAAATGAAAATAAGCCCTTTTAAGGTCTTGTAATGTCTAGGTTCAATTTCTCCATTACCGATTTGGGCACTCAGTTGTGGGAGGCCCCAGAATCCAACATTGTATTATGAATAATTTTTTCATGGATGCCAAATCTAATGTAGAAAGGTGGTATTCCTCCTTCTAGTGGTTTTCCATTAACATCTGGACCAAATATTAGTTCTAGTTGGTCATCAAACAAGTTAACAGACTCCTCATTTTCAGCAATGTTCAGGGTCTGGTTTATCTGTGTTTATAGGTTTCATTCTTGATTAACTCTAACAAAGGGACTGAAATCTTTAGCTTGGCTACCTCTACTCCCAAATTAAAAGGCAAAGGGTCTTTCTCTGTTTGAGGGTTTTGAATTTTCATAGCAAGGATTAGAGTGGGATGGTCTTCTTTTCCTTTAATGGGGACCTCTTTTTGTGAATTTCCCAATCTAGTATTTTGAGGTGTGTCCGCTGGTTTTTGAGGGGGAATTGAAGTAGAGAGTTGATCATCAAAAGGTTGATTAGGGGTTATATCTTCAATGGTAGGGCCAGAAGGATTCTAGTTTTGTCTGGGGAGAATCTGGAGGGTTTTAGAAACTGGGGCTTCTTTGATTTTCTTGGGTTTATTTGGCATTGTTTTCTTGGTTTGGTTAGGGATATCATAATTCTTTTTACTCCTTAGGTTATATTGTTTATGCACTTCAAAGATGGCAGAAACATAACCTTGTTTATAATCAAATGACTCTCCAAACTAGATTTGCAATTGCTGCATCATATGTAACCCTGATCATCTTGGGTTAGAAAAACAACACCTTCATCATCTAATCCCATCAGGTTAATATGTGTGTCTTGCTCTAGGTCTTCAGGATGGGATGTTTCTGCATAATTTTCTTGGAAAGGAGGCCTAATATTCTGATCTGGTCCATTTTTCCTAGTATTTTGGTTTTGATTTTGGTTTTTCCTAAAGCTAGGGTTTCTAACTAGAGGTGCCTGTTGATTATCCAACCGGGGTTTCCTCTTTATATTCTCTATTCTATCCATTAACTTTTCAATGCCTTTCACTAAGCTATCTATTTTAATGTCAGAGGGTGAAGGGTCATCTTTAGCTGAGCCTCTTCTTTCATTCCTAACTCTAGCTCTTTTAGCTAATAAAATAGCCTCTACGCTTACTGCTACACTTTGCATATCTTCTAGGTTTGGGGGTTTCTTTCCATAAGCTGGAAGGCCATGTCTGTGTCAAAACCATCAGTGAACTTTATTAAAGCTAAGTCTGGTGGGTGTTTAAGATTAACTGGAATTGCATTATATATATTATTAAATTTGGTACAATAATCTTAAACAGTTTCATTGGGTCCCCTCCTAATATTTTCATATTCTGAAAGGATCTATAGAGGGTTCTTTTTCTTTTCCCATATATTCAAAAATTGCTAATGAAATACTTCTAAACTATCAATACTATTATCAGGTGGTGATCTAAACCATTTCCTAACATCACCAGCTAAAGTCTAAGAAAATAATCTGATTTGGACATCAACAATATAAATTTCATGAAGTTCAAAGTAGTTTGTCATTTTATTAACATGGTGTTGTGCAGTGTAGTGTCCTATGCCATCAAATTAGATGATTTTACTCTGGTATTCTGTTGGCATGGCACCAAGTGGAGTAGGTAAGACAAGGGGAGAATATCTATTTTCCATGGCTATAAGCTGGGAAGGGCTAAGGTGTGGAGTTGAAACACTGGAAGATGATAATATAGTGGAGGATAAACTAGAACTAGTAGGTGGTACCTGGGATATGATAGGTTGGTAAGGGAGTGAGGGTATGAATGGAGGTGGGGAATGGGCTTCAAATGTTGAAGGGAATAGTGGTGAACTAAGATTATTGGACAAATGTTCAGAAAGCTTAGGGATCTTGGCAGTACTAAGGGATGATAGTGGTGAATTCAAAATGTACTCATCAATTGATTTGTTGGATTTTTGGACTTCAAGGTCTACAATAAACTCATGATCCGTGACAGTGTCACAAATTTCACTTTCAGACTTTGATTTAAATAATGACAAATCAAATTGCTCATCAAAGGGAAGATCTTCTAAAAACAACCATTCATCAAGGCATGAATTAGCTTTAACTAAGGGTGTGTGACCAACTGAACTTTCTTCTATTTTGGATTTTCTTGAAATCAGGTTGGGATTTTCAAATACCGGGGGAGAATTTGGATCTGGGTTAGTATAATGAGTTCTCCTCGAAGCCAGAATTTCAGAATTTTTTAAATTGTTTTATTTTTCTGAGAAATAACTTTTAATAAATTACTTTAAGAAGCTCAAAATACATAATTAAAAATTTCTTAAAGATTTATTAGGACTGAGGGTTGTCCCCAGTGGAGTCGCCACTATGTTATCACTCAGTATTTTTCCCTAGAAGTTATCAGAATAAGAAAAGACCGAGGTAACTACAAACCAATCTTTTAAGTATAGGCTCTAGCCAAACTATGACTCAAAGAGGGCTCTCTTTATATAATTTAGCTTTGTTTGCTAAGATTTTAGGCTAGTTCTTAAAGTTTGGGGGATTTGGATTTGTATTGGAAGTTGGATGGTGGAATCCCTGCACAGATGGATAGAATGATGTCTCTAGCTATTGGGCTATGGATTCAAAGAAGGGTAATAGAACTAGGATTAAATCATTAAAGGGAGTGTTCAATGGGAAAGCTAGCAGAGTGAAACAAGGGTTTTTAGGTCAAATGGGTGAAATGATCTTTAACCAAGGTGAGAGAGCACTTAAGAATCCTCAAACCGAGATTAAAAGGAGGAACAGAGGATGATCATGAGCAAAGGGCAGTTAAGAATCCTTTACTATAGACCAGAGGGAAACTACCTGAACTAAGGAGGAATCAAGAATTCCTTAACTTATATAATTTTAGCATAAAACATACAAAATGCCTAATAGTCAAAAATGAGTGAAGTGAAGCAAGTTCTGAGATATCATTCCATATTAAAGCATTTAGATTTCAAATACATTTAAGATTATGGGAAATCTTTTAAGGGAAAGTGACAACACAAAAAAAGATACTTGTCTATTTTTCGCACTACACATGAATCCAGTGAAATGTCTTTTCTTTATTCAATAATCCAGCTTGTCAGTCCAACAATGATACAATAGCTTATAGTCTTTGATCAAGAAATCTATAGAAATCCACCCAACATACTTCGAATTTTGAAGTATTTATACAAAAAATCATTACAAAATATCTCAAAACAACTTGAGATTTATTCTAGGAAATACAAGTATCTTCTTGCAAGAAGATAGAGACAGCTAATGAACTACTTCATGATGTCCCTTTTATTATGGTTTTGCTAGCCTTTCTTGTTGAAGTGTAGCTCTTTACTCTGGCTTGCTGTTGTGGATTTTCATGCTAGAGTCTTCTTTACTTTCATCTTTCAACTAATACTCTTTGACCCTACTGCCCTGTTTTTATTTGTTTTACCTGGCTGCCTTCATTTTTACTGTGTAGTAAATTTCTGTTGTAAATTTATCACAGTAAATTTGTCATTTTCTCCCACCATTCTACATCTGGTAATTTCACATTCACCATTCCCCTGTAGATTTCATCAGCCTCAGTATACTTTGCAAAATTTAGTTTGGTGAGGAATAAATGTTTTACCTCATGCTCAAGGAAAAACAAGTTTTCAAAGGTGTCATATAACACTATTCTTGTTGGAAGGGCTTTTATGGATGAAGAACTGGCTTGTTCCTTAGCTAATTTTATGTGTCTATCACCATAGTCCAGTTGTGTCATGAGTTTGTCATTGATGACCATAGGACTGGGCAGACGTTTCTCCCTCAAAATCTGGAATTTAGCCATGAACCTATCAATGGCTACCTGTACATTGTGGCATTTTCTTCAAAATTAAGCATAAGGTTCCTTTTGGAAAGGACCTTCCTTATTTCTAAAATAGTAGTAGTCCTATCTTCTATATTTAGCTCTTAGAGCTCATATATGTTCTTGTTGTTGAGGAAGTGGATGAATCTATTTGCATCCTCTGGCTTATTTCCCAACTCTTCCTTCACTTTCTGGATAACTTCTGTAGCTATCTTTACCAACTCTGTTTGTTCAAAAATTACTTGGATGGATGGCCAAATATCATTGACAAAGTCAATGATATTGGCTCACAACATTTCTTTGGTTTGTCCAAGTGGGGATAACATTTGTTGAAAAGGTGGCCACATCTACCTATTTTAGTTGGATCAAAGCATCCAATTCTTTTTCAGTCTCTTTAAGTTGGTCATTCAATTTCAAGACCAAGTCCATTAGTACTTCATGCCCCTGTTGGGCTTCTAGGACTTCTAGTGTTTGTGGATGCTATAGCTGAGGTATTGTTAGTTGTTTCTTCAATGCAGATATGTTATCGTTATTCTTTTATTCTTTTTTATAAGTTGTACTGTAGCTTTATATCCTTGGGATCGTGTCCCAATTCAATTACTAAATCCTCTAAGGACTTGATCCTTGTGTCCTTGGCCTGTGAGGAGGCCTTCTCTAATTGGAATTGTTCTGAGATGTTGTTCAGGGAGTTCTATAGTTGATGGGCAGTTATGGCTTTACCTATCAGGGTGGAGTATATCATCTCTCCAGCCTGTTTGTGCAACTCAATCTGGTCTATGGGATGAATATCCCTTGCCAACACTTTGAAATCTACCCTTTTGAAATCTGATGTTGTCTTTGGCTACTGGGTTGTAGGCTTCACAAAGTGATCCAAGTGGATATTGGTGGCCACCCGCTAATTCGACTTGGATCCCCTCTAAGTGCTTCGTGCAGTTTTTTTCAGCTTCCTTAATTATAGCACAATTTACTATTTTTAGCAATTTTTCGGGTCCTAAACTTCCGAAGCCATTTTGAGGCCCTAAACGACGTTTTTTTGGAAATCTACCGCCAGCAATTTTTCGTGACTAAAAGTCGTCTTTTCCGTCGTAGTCCTCGGAAAGATCTTTCCAACGGGCTATCATGCGCGTCAAACGGAGATAAGACGACCAATTCGCGACCCCGGGAAGTTGACGTACCAACTTACCCAAAAACGGGGCCCACAATTGGCGTTTCATCTTCCAGGGTTAGGTTTTGGAATGTGAAGGGTTTTTCCATTGTTTCTCAACAATAAATAGGCCTTCGAGCCTCATTGTAACACAGTTCAGAGGCATGTAGCCACACATCTCTTCTCAGAGATAAGCTACCATCGCCCTAGCTGGTTTATTCCCATTTCTGGTTGTAAGCATATTTCAGTATTTTCCATTAATGAAATGAAGTATTATTTCCGCTGCATCTCTTTATTTATGGTTATCGCATCGCTGTATTTATGGTTATCTCTGTAATCTATTGCGTTCCTGTTTAAATCCGGATCAGTTGTTGGAACCAAGTTTCCACACCCAGAGATGGTTATGATGTCATTTTTTACCCTTTATCTTCCTTCGCATAGATCACTAAGCCCTCGAGGTTTATCAATATAACTTTCTCTTGCTAGCCTCTAGACCTTCGCGAAGGTTTATGACTATCTTTCATAGACCCTAAACAAGCGAATCAACCACCTACATGCATCTGTAATTACTCCTAAGTCTATTACTACCTAGATTGGTTTAAGTGTCTGATATCTTTAGCGTGCATTAAGATATTCTTCACGTAAGCAAGTATTCTTAATTGCGTTCATATAACAATGCAAAACATACAGATTCACACATCAATATAACATTAAATCATAAACCCAGTATTCATCATAACATAATCGAATTCATTCATAATATAAGTAAATAGATCAAACACAGGTATTTCTAGGGTAATATTCTTTATTAATGCTTTAGACATTCTTACAGACTCAAATTACCCTGTGCACTCACCTGCAGGGGTCCGTGCACACAATTGCGGACTCTACTCTAGGCCTCTGCACACACAGTTGTAGAGCCTCTCTTCTACTCTAATACTCTTCGTTCTTTCTGCTAATGACCCATTACATTTGTCTTCATCAATGACTACAATGCCTTAGACTCTTCTAAGACTCTCCTTTTTATACAATCCCATGGTCCGCAGACCATGGGTAGATATTCTAAAGTCGACACAACATACATAAACAAAAGGGTAAAACCCTTTATGACACTTTACATCTACACACTCTGCAACCAAAAATTTCAGGGAATTTACACTTTCCATATAAAAACTTGGGCTTTCTACCCCAAAACTTGGGCTTTTAGCCCCAAAATTGACCTTAGGGGACCCTGTCCCAACAAGCCCCCAACACAAATATCGTGACTCACCCTCAAGTCACTCTACTCACACGGAGATCTTACAACGAAGACCTCCCAAATCCACTTGCACCACTACAAATTCAGTTGTGCACTACGTAGCTACCTACTTGACCTGCTCCACCAACTACTCTATTACAGGTCCTGCATTATCTGCCTAGATCTTCTCTTGTGCCGTCTATAGGCTGGCCAACTTCTCCCCCATGGTGGTAGAGATCACATAGGCTTCATCCATCTAAGGCCCCAATCTGGCCTTGAAGACTGCCTCTTTCCACTGCGATGTTTCCACCTATTCTTTCAATTGCTTTGCCTCCTACAACTTTTCCAATCTCTTTGTGATAGCGACAGTGCGCCCCGTCGCTCTTGCTTTGTTGTACTACTACTGTAATTCCCTTTCCTTGGTATGTAACCTCTACAGGTTGGGATCTTCCTACAAACTCAAAACGGCTCCGGAAGTTCAGGACCCGAAAAACTGCTAAAAATAGTAAGTTGTGCTACAATTAAGGAAACTGAAAAATGCTGAGAAAGACAATGGTGGGGGTCCAGGTGGACTTGGCAGGTGGCCACCAATATCCACCTAGATCACCATCTTTTCTTTTAGCACATCCAAGCTCTACTGACATTCTTCATTCCAATAGAATGTAGCATCCTTCTTCAATAGTTTTTCCATTGGCACAGTAATCTGGGCATAATTCTTGATGAACTTTCGGTAATAACCAGTATGCCCTTATTACACTTATGAGCTATTTCATTTTCATTAGTATGAATATTGTTGAATGTGTGTTGCTATATATTTCAATCATGGTTATCTTGTAAACTATTTTGTAGGAAACTCATGATTCCTTTTATGCTCGTGTGTTCCTTTCAAGTTGCATACTATTACAGGCTTCTAAGGGCCCCACTCACTTTCCCTTTGTCATGTTAGAACCTTTCATGCATTTCACTTGACTCTTCACAGAACTATATACTTTTTCACCAAAGTCATGAATACATCATCCTATGTGTTATCACAACCAAGGCACACCACTAAAACCCACTATTTCAACAACTTGGCCATATTCCAAATGGGGCTCCTGCTCCAAACGATGCCAGGCCTAATTGGGACTTTATATCGGGGAGACCTTGTGAATGTTGGCGGGTCTAGCATTGTCAACATGCTCTCATCATGTTTTGATTAGTAAATGAATGGATTATGCATGCATGTCCTAATAGATGTTATTGAATTTATTGTGAGAGGGCATCAGACTTCCTTGATGATTTTTAAATAAGTATGAGAGCCCTATGTTCAGATATGAATTTATAACCTGTATATTACATGTTCACAATGTGTTTGATGAAATTTTTTTCATGGTCAATCCTTGTTATGTAAATTTCTTGTCTAAGTTTTTATTTAATGGCTTTGTCCATGTGTCATTCATCATTCTGGAAAGTCTATCACATTTTGGGTAGAGGTTTGGATCCTAGCCCTAAAAAAGTGGCTCGGATCTTGAAGTAGCATTCACATAACTATGTAATTTATATTGCAGTCACTGAGAAAAAGGGTTATCCATGTGACTAGAGGCTCATAGTCACTGTATTTCCTCAGTATGAAAGTGACTAGGACTCTGGGTCATTGAAAAATCAAGTTAGCTCAAGGTTTGGGCACCTACAATGCTCTTTTAGCTCTATGGGGTCCTAGAGCCCTGAGTAAGGACAATAAAGTTTTGGTTGGACGATTCCACTTCCTTAACTGTATATAGGAGGTTGATTCATATCATAGTAACTCTTCGTCACATATTTACCCTGGTGGACCAGTGAACTTGGGTAAGTGTAGGAGGACGGTGTTACAAATTGGTATCAGAGTGGACTTTCATTCTCTTTGGGTGATATCTGATACCACAAGTTGGTATTAGAGCTTCTAGGTTCAACACTTGGAATGGATAGGCGGTTTGTGTTTTTCATGAATGCATGCCAGTTGTATATGTATTTGTTATGTGTGTTAGTGTCTGTATGTTCTATGCATGCATTGTTATGGTTATGGTTTGCGTGCATTAGGTCATGGTATGCAGTTGGTATTGTCATGCATGATTTCGATATATTCTTATGATTATTATTATACATGTATCATGTCAATATGGTTGATATTGCAGGTGAGATATCCTCCCCTGAACTATACTAAGGTATGTTGGTTATGTTTATGTTTGGTTTATCTAACATGATATGTTTGTAGGAAGAAGAGGATCAAATATGACTAGAAAAATGGTAGATTACAGTTCATGAGACTCTCCCTATAGATCATACTAGCAGAAGGGTGATGGGTACTCTCTTGACATAATAGATACTTTGAGAAGTTTGAAGGCAGAAATAAGAAGTTGCAAAGCAAATAATGACATAATTGTTAAGTCACAAGAGATACTTTCTATGGAATGAGAGAAAAAAGTAGAGGTAAATGCAGTTATCCTTCAGAGTTTGTCAAATTTGTAGAGATAGGGATTGCTTAGGATTAGTCATGGATAGGAGGGAAAGAGTAATGGAGAATATGATAGAATATCTCATGGTAGCCATAGGTCATATAGAGATGACATGGTCAGAGATGGTAGATTTTTGGATACACTTGATAGGAGAGACAGTGGACATGGCCTTTACTCTAGTTCTAGTTCAAACAGGTATCACAGTCATTGTCGATATCATCCTTACAGGAGGAGTGACATGGGATATTTTCTGAATGATTTCAAGAAAGACAAACAACCTACATTTGATGGAGAATTGAATAATCTAGAAGATGTATAGGCATGGTTACTTGGAATGAAGAAGTTCTTAGAGTTGCATGATTACACCGAGAACATGGAGGATAGGATAACTATTTTCACTCTTAAAGGGAAAGAGAACATATGGTGGGAAGATGTAAAGAAGGTCAGAGACATTAGGACAGAGGAGTTGAGTTGGCATGAGTTCAAAATTATTTTCTGGAAGTACTTGTAATAGAGGTATTATAGCAGTAACGCCAAGGCGTTCTATGAGTTGAATATGGGATCGATGATAGATGACAAGTACATGACTAAGTTCATGGATTTATTGAGGTATGTATCATACCTTGAGGATGAGAAAACCAAAGTTTAAATATTTGTTATTGGATGAAAAATATCATTCAAGGACTGGATTGGGTATGATGAGCCTAGATCACTGGAAGAAGTCATTGGGAATTTGAAACATTGTTATGAGAGATCAAAGCATAAGACAAAGTCTCAGTAGGGTTGGAAAGGGAAAGACAAAGATAAAGATAAATGTCCATCAAAGAAAGCAATACCTCAGGATGCAAGTGAGAAAGAGAATATTTTTCCTTACAAGAAGTGTAATGTCATTTAGAAGGGACATGGATCGTAGCCTAGAGAGTAGCAGAACAAAGGTGTTGGTAGGGGACAGTTGCAGTGTTGGATATGTGGAATGATCATCTCAAGAAGGATTTTCCATCATATTAGGGTAGTAGGCCTCAGATCTATAGTGCACAAGAGGCACAAACAGTTGAGGATGTTGGGAAGAGAATTCCTCATATCTATGTAGCATTGGATAACAACTATGCAGATAACCAGACATCTATTATAAAGATGGATGGTAAGCCTTGTGGTCAAGTTGTTTCTATTTTGTTTGACTCTGGATCTAATTATAGTTATGTTATATGTGACCTAGTGGATAAATATGGTTTGAGAAAATAAGTGCATGTAGAGCCTTGGTTATTGTAGTTGGCTACATGTACTAAGAAGAGAGTTCATCATTGGGTAAGAGATTTTGTATTTGAGTTGAATGGTATGCCTACATCAACGCATATGAATGTACTTCCATCGGGGTCATCCAATATGATTATGGGTATGGATTTCTTGTGTTTTCATTATAGTAAGGTGGACTATAATGAAAATTCCATTGAGTGTTTGGATGACAATGTAGAACAAAGAATATTATAGGGTAAGAAGAAGGAAACATCAGTCAGGATGGTTACAACTATGTAGGAAAAGCATAGTCACAAAAAATGAAGTGTGTTATTTGAATTTCATATCTCCGATGATAAAGGTAAGGATGTTGAGGACATAGAAGTCTTGAAGAGGTACCCAATCTTAAGTAGTTTTAGGACATGTTTCCAACAGAGATTTTAGAGTTTCATCCTCATTAGGAAGTAGACTTTTCTATTGAGTTTGTACCAGTGGTAGCACCAAGATCAAAGGCACCGTGTAGAATGAGCACTCCATATTTTAGTGGAATTGAAGTTGTACTTGAAGGAAATGCTTGACAAGGGATACATAAGGCCAAGTGTATTACCTTGGGGTGCACCAGTGTTGTTTGTGAAGAAGAAGGATGGTACTCTCAGGTTGTTCATTGATCACATGAAGTTGAATAAGGTGACAATCAAGAATAGGTATCTATTATCAAGGATCAATGACTTGTTTGACTAATTGAAGGGAGTACCAGTGTTATCAAAGATTGACTTGAGATCTAGATATCATCAGGTATGCATCAAAGAATAGGATGTCTACAAGACTGATTTCCAAACCAGGTATGGGAATTATGCGTTTGTTATGGTTCCTTTCAATTTGACTAATGCGCTAGCTACTTTCAATTTTTTGATGAATATTTTGTTGCATCCAAATTTGGACAAGTTTGTTATTGTATTCATTGATGATATATTGATATATTCTAAGAATGATGAAGAGCATGTTGAACACATAGTAGCACTATTGAGATTGCTAAGAGAGCATCAATTGTATGCCAAGCTTAGCAAGTGCAGTTTATTTTAGACATAATTTCATTACTTGGGGCATGTTGTTTCCAAGGAATCATAGCAGTGGATCCGGAAAAGATAAGAGCTATCATGGAATGGGCAGCTCCTAGAAATGTGGATGAGGTTAAATTTATCATGGGGTTAGCAGGTTATCATAGGAGGTTCAATAGGAAATTTTCACGAATTGCCTATCCTATTACATCATTGCATAGTAAAGGAAAGAAATTTGAATGCACAAAGGAATGTGCAACATTTTTTGAGAAGTTGAAGAAATTTCTTACAAATGTTCGAGTTCTTAATATTGCAAATCTAGATAAATAGTTCATGGTTTGTACATATGCTTACAAGAGATGACTTGCTGGATTCCTGATGTAGGATGGACAAGTGGTATGCTATGAGTGAAGGAAAACTGAATGAGCATGAGAAAAACTATGTGACACATGATCTTGAGTTGGTAGTGATCATTCATGCATTGAAGATGTCGAGGCACTACCATCTTGGCAGGAGGTTCATTCTTATGAGTGATCATAGTGGGATGAGATACTTATTTGACCAACCTAATCCGAATGCTAGGAAAGCTAGGTGCATGGCCATGCTCACTGAGTTTGATTTCAAGATCATGCACATTAAGGGAAAATATAAAAAGGTTGCATATGCTCTTAACAGAAGAGTGCAAGTAAATTAGATAGAAAATATGAGTTCATATGGGATAGATTTACATGATCGGATCTTGCAAGTATGATAGCAGGATGACATGCATAAGGAGATTAGGAACAAATTAAAACAGTAGGTTACAAGAAAATAGGATGTGGATTATCATCTCATAATAGATGTTTTCATAAGATTTAGGGACAAGATCTATGTGCCAAACAATAGTGATCTAAAGAAGCTTATTTTATAGGAATTTCATGTTAAGCCTTATTCAGGTCACTTGAGATACCAAAAGACACTAACAATGGTGAAGAAGTTCTACTATTGGTTGAATCTGAAGAAATGGGTAGCTCAGTTCATCTCAATATGTTTGGATTGTCAATAAGTAAAGGCATAGCGTAAGCATCCAGGTGGTTTACTACAGTCGATTCTAATTCTAGAATGGAAATGGGAGGTCATTTATATGGATTTCATTACAAAATTTTTGAGTAAATCTAAACAACATGATTCTATCATGGTTTTGGTTGATAATTTGACTATGGTAGCTCACTTCATAGTGGTTAAATTTACTTATGCAGCTAGTGAGCTAGCATAGGTCTTCATTAGAGATATAGTGAGATTGCATGGTGTTCCAAAGAAGATTGTGTCAGATAGAGATGCCAAGTTCACTTCCAGGTTTTCAAAAGAGTTATTTGTAGGATTGGGTACAAATTTTTCCTTCAGCACAACTTATCATCTACAAATAGATGGGCAAAGAGAGAGGGTCAATAGGATTCTAGAGGACATGTTGAGAATGTATGTTATGCATCAGCAATAGAAGTGGGAAGAGTATCCTCCACTAGTAGAGTTTTCTTACAAAAATGGATATAAGGAGTCACTAAGGATGAGTCTATTTGAGGCACTTTAAGGATGGAGTTGTAATACTCCTATCAACTAAAGTGGTCCAATGAATAGTTTGTTGATAGGACAATACATGTTATTAGAGATGGAATAGGAAATGAAGGTTATCATAAGAATCTGAAGGCAACACATGATAGACAAAAGAGTTATGTAGACCAATATAGGGAATTTAAGGAGTTTTAGGTTGGCGAACATGTGTACTTGTGCATCAAGCCCAAGAAGATCTACTTGAGGATAGGGTCATGTGCGAAGTTGTCACCTCAATACTGTAGGCCTTTCGAGATCCTTGTGATAATTGGACCAGTGGCTTACAGACATGCACTGCATCTGAGAATGAAAGTACATGATGTTTCCCATGTTTCATTTCTTAAAAGATATGTAAAGTATGTTGATCATGTGATTGATTGGTGTATATTGCAGGTGGATCCATAAGGATAATTCCAACCGAAACCTCAGTGCATTTTCCACTGGAAACAACTCATGCTTTGGAACCGAGCAATCGAGCAAGGTAAAGTGCTGTGGAAGCAATTTGGGACTAATGAAGATACATATGGCTAATCAAATGTGGGTTATGTATCCTTCATTATTTTTTAGTGGAAGGAAATTAGTTTTGGTATATGTACATATTTATGTATGCTTGTTATTGCAAATACAACAATGAGTTGTGTTATAAAGCTCCAATAATTAATATGTTTGTCATGTTGGTTTTTCTTTTCAACAGGTTGTTCATTGTAAATATTACATCGACCTAAGATATAAATCTCCATGGTAAGTTTGGTTTTCTTTTCAATGGTCTTCCTGGTTATAGGTGTCATAGAACATCAATGATGGTGTTAACCTAAGGGGGAGGAGTCTATAACAACTGCAAGTTATAAGTTCATGTAATAAAGTTATAAAGGAAAAAATAAGACCAAGGTCATGGGACACTTATTCCAAGCTAAATGTTGGGCAAAACATCATAGTGGGTGTTCATTTGGTTTATTATGGATAAGGAAATTGGCAAAGGCAATGGAAAAGGCATTGAAAAGGAAAAGAGGCACTAATTGGAATATTATTTAGGAAAATACTGGAAAATAGGAGAAATGGAAGGTGAAAGGTCAATGGTTGCATGTGATGTGGAAATTGAAGGAAAAATAATGGAACTTTAATAAAATGGAGGCCTCAATGATAAAAATATTTTTGAAGATCAGTTCACAACCTTTTCTTAGTTCAATTTATGAGATCTCTCTCTATTCTCTCTATTCTCTCATACTCTTTCACACCTAGAGCATTCTTCAACCACTCTAGCATTGGAGAAAGGAAGGCAAAGGAAGGATGTTGGGTCCCTATAATACTAGTGATTACCCCATTACTATTGTAGTTATACCCCTTATTAATATTGTTGTGTCTCTATTTCCCCCATATTGTTATTACTGTGCCCCATAGAATCCCTCTATTGTTATTTTTGTGGCTTTATATTATTATTGTTAGGTCGGCTGGTTTATATTGTGACTCCTTAGACTCCTATATATAGAAAGGAGGTTTTTGTCATTTGAATCATCCAAGAATTGTTCAATTATGAATGTAAAGGAGGTTTCCCCCTCGAAGAGGCTGAATTCTAAGGCGTTGATCTATCTTTTCTATCTTTTCTTGAGCTGGTTTCATAACATTTGGTATTAGAGCTTTGGATTCTAGGGTTTCGCAGCTCCAAACAGGTCATCGTGGCATTTTCGCTATAACTTTTTTTCTGTGACGTTTCAAAAGTCGAAAAAAAACCCATTTGAGAAGAAATTTTTCTGAACCTTGGGTCCGAATTTTAGAGCTTTTCACATGATATTTGCGGAGATATGATCTGAGGAAGTTGGTATTTTTGCAGACTCCTAAATTACATCTCAAACAGGTGACCTGGGGAAAATCGTCATAACTTTCTCTCTGGGGATCGCATTGAAATTTCATAAGAAGGTGCAAAAAGAGGACATACTGTAGTTTCTTGTATGAATTTTTCAGATCCAAAAGTCGAAACAGTGACTCGTGGTAGGTCGTACAAGTTCGCTCTACTAAACTAATCTATAATCAAGTCACTGTGGGAGATTTCGCATAACTCTTCCTTGGAGAAACCAATTTGCGTCAGACTTGTGGCATTGGAAAGAGGACACAAAGGGCTACTACAGATCACAAATTCAGAACTAGTTGATTGGAAAGTACAGAGATACATCAGAGGCAATATCAAGTTCCTACAAAGTGAAAAAAGGTGTGTAGATTTTCTTAAATTTTTGCTTAAACTTGGTTTGAAAAATTATTTTGAACAAATTCAAAGGGCATAATAGGCATTATTATCAGTAACTGATGCCCCGAGGAAAGAAAATGCAAAAGCCTAGTAAGGAGCCTGGAAGCTCTAGCATGACTCATGAAGAAGAAGAAGAAATGTTATATGATATATCAAAATTACAAGAACAAGTGCA
>APFE030474465.1:0-44098 GCA_000404065.3 Pinus taeda
TACATAATAGTCTCTATATATGCACAAAATATGTATATGCACATATCTTTTGTATATGCGTAACTTCAGTATATGCCCATATATTTCATATATGTGCATACCTTATGTATATGTGTATCTTCTGTATATGCACATATCTTCCATATGTACTCATATTTAGAAGATATCTACATATACAAAAGAAATGTATATACGGAAGTTATGCATATACAGAAGATATGCGCATATACATAATTTGTGCATATATGCATATGTGAATATCTCATGTGCATGTGCAATTTCCGTATATACGCATATCCTCCATATATGCATATAAGACAACCTCCATATGCGCATATATTATGTGCCTATCCTAAAGAAGTGCATATACAAAAGCACATATATGGAAGACATGCCCATATATGGAAGTTGTGCATATGTGGAAGACATGTACATATATGAAGCTTGCACATATATAGAGGCTAGAGTTCTGCATAGCTTCCGTATATGCGCATATTTACCGTAAAAGCACATTTTTTCCGTATATGTGCATATCTTTTGTAAATGTGCATACCTTCTCTATATGCACAACTTCTGTATATGTGTATACATAGAAATTGTGCGCATATGGAAAATATGTATATATATGGAAGTTGTGTCTATGAAGGTTGAAGTTGTGCATGTGTATGTACATATATGGAAAATATTCATATATACAAAAGATGTGCATATATAGAAGTTTCACATATACAAAAGATATATGCATATACAGAAATTGCACATATACTGAAGATGTGCACATAAATAGAAGTTATGCGTATTTAAGGAAGATATACACATATATAGAAGATATGTGTATTTACAAAAGAAGCATAACTTTTATATATGGAAGTAGCACAGCTTTATATATGTGCATCTTCTGTATTGCATATCTTCCATATGTGCACAACTTATATATATGTTCATATCTTCCGTATGTGCACATATATAGAAGATGTGCATATATGGAGGTTAAAGTTGTGCATAGATTTTGTATATGCACATATATGAAAGTTGTGCATATACATAAGCGGAATCTGCACATTTATGGAGACCGAAGTTATGCACAACTTCTATACAAGCAGATATCTTCCGTATATGTACAACTATATATGCTCATATATTCCATATATGTGTGAAATTGACATGATATATACTTATTGAAGTTGAGTATATAAGAAGGTTGAAGTTATTCTCAACTTTTGTATATGCGCATATATGGAAGTTACGTATATACGAAAGTTGTGCATATTTTCCGTATATGCACAACTTCTGTATATGCGTATATCCTTTGTATATGTGCAACTTTTGTATAGGAATATCCTCCATATATGCATATATGACAGCCTCCTTATGCGCATATCTTTTGTGTCTATACTGAAGAAGTGCATATATGGAAGACATGCACATATATGGAGGCTAGAGTTCTGCATAGCTTCCGTATATGCGCATATCTTCCGCATATGCACATTTTTGTTTTTTGGTATATGTGCATATCTTTTGTAAATTTGCATATCTTTTGTAAATGTGCATACCTTCTCTACAATGCACAACTTTTGTATATGTGTATGCACAGAAGTTATGCGCATATGGAAAATATGCATGTATATGGAAGTTGTGTATATATGATGGTTGAAGTTGTGCATGTTTATGTGCATATATGAAAAATATGCACATATACAAAAATATATGTGCATATATAAAAGTTTCACATATACAAAAGATATATGCATATATTAAAGTTGCACATATATAGAAGTATGCATATTTACTAAACATATGCACATATACAAAAGATATGCATATTTACGAAAGAAGCATAAATTTTATATACGGAGGTAGAACAACTTTATATATGTGGATCTTTTGTATCGCATATCTTCCATATGTGCACAACTTATATAATTTGCATATATTATGTATATGTGCATATCTTCCATATATGCACATATATGAAAGATGCACATATACAAAAGATTATATGGAACCTACGAATATCTAGAGACCGAAGTTATGCACAACTTCTGTCTATACCTTTATCCAATCAAGGCTATTTGAAATGTTTACAATAGATCGTACTCTTCACAATTTAGATGAATAAAAATAGCAATTTAACTATAAAAAATCTTTTGAATATCTATAAGAAGAAATAATTAAAATAAAAGCTATTATCTTTTACTTACCTCCATTTTGATTTCCCAACATTGCCCCTCCCCTTCAATTTTTTTCTTGGAATTGGCATCCCAAAGGAGAGCCACATCAATATCAAGCACTACTTAGGGTAAATACCACTAACATACAATGTAAATTGATATGCCATATGGCCTAATGTTAGGGTGGACCAGGTCAATCTCCTTGAGTCAAGTTTAAGGAGGAGGATTGTTAGGGTGGTTCAAGTAAGCTTGGCTCAGTCAAGTTATCAGTTGTTTTAGATCTTCCTATGTATGAGTAACCATGGTTTCTCCCATGGTATTATCTTGAAAGTATTTTATTTAAAGTCAGATAAGATCGATGTTAAGTTGTCTCGGTGGCTAGTGGAAACAAAGCAATCATGTCTTTAGACACTACCTCTTCTCTTGGTTCTTTATAAACCTAAAAACTTGGACAAATAATTCCTATGGACATGATCATTGTTTAATAAGGAACCTTTAATTCCTTCATGTGTCTCTCCACCAACCACATTTCCTTGCGTACCACATATTGCATTCTCCTTCACTAGATGTATGAGATAATGTTCAAGTAGATACTTATGTATTTCACAAATGAAATAAGAAATTTATCTCTTCCAATCTCTAATAACTTCTTTATGTATTTTTTAAATGACAATCACCTACACATGTAAAATTACATGTGTCAAATATATAATGTATATAAATCAAATATCAACAATTTGTACAACTAACATTTCAATTATAACATTTTACTTAATTCATGTAATTCCACTTCCATATTTGTGTGGTTTCCGTGTGCTTTTAAAAGTTCCAATCACATGTAATTGCTTCATTTATAATTAATTGCATAAGTGCAGTGACAAAAGTTGTTGATTTGAAAGTAGGGTTTGCAAGTGGAGTAAGAGCAATCACCTAATTTGACATAGCGTTTTCTTGATTTTCATGTAAAGTTTGAAAGCGTTTATTCTAGAAAACAAAATGATAAAAATATTTTTGTAATTCCTTCAATTGTAAAACCACCAAACCAACTAATCAACCACTAAATAATCAAAAACCTGATAAATTCAAATTTAGATATTCAAACACCCTTTTAAACACAATTTTGAAAGCTAATAAAAAATTAAAATTTACACACCCTTAAACACAACATTTTAAACTAATAAATTTAAATGTTACCCACCCTAACACTTAATCACGACTTTGATAACTAATAAAAAATTAAATGTTACACACCATTAAACAGAAAACAAAAGTTACACGATTTGTGTTGTCTTAATATTATATAAAGTTAGAGAAAATACTTTCAATAAGCCAATTGATTACAAAGGTTGTGATAACCTAGAACTTAGTCAATATTGATTACCATTCAAATGCACTTTAGAGTTAAGGAGGTCCATTTAAAACACACTTTAGAGTCAAGGAGGTCCATTTAAAACATAAATTATTGACTGAGGACACTTCAAAGTCATTGTGAAAAGTGAAAAGTTATGCTCAAATTAGAGTGTTTTATATGGAAGTTACTTTGATTCTCACTCTTTCAAGATAATTGGTTGAGAATGCAAATATTCCGCAATTAATGTTTGAATCGTGATGGCGTAAAGCCAAAATATGCTCTAAGGTGATGAATGTCATTTTCACGCATAAATTGCATCCTTTAAGCGATAAATGGAGACTGTAAGGAAATGCGGTTAAGAGAGAAATGTAAAAGAAAAGACCAGTGATTGGGATTTCAACATAAAATTAATCTTTATTAACTTGAGAAACATTTTTGTATGATAGGTTCAAGTTGATTTTAGGATATTGTATTCTACCACAAAGGAAATAAAATGAACGAAGAAGAGAAATAGATTGTGACCAAAAGCAGAGATGAAATGTGTGAAGGAATCTTTTCTAAATGTATAGGTATGGGAGGATCACAAACCTAGAAGGAGTATTTTCTAATTATATATTTAAAGGAGGATCATGAACTTACTCTAACATAAGGTAGGTGGGATGCACCAAAGCTAAAAGTTTTTTTTTTAAATAATAAAAAAGAATGAATAAGTGAAAGAGTTATTGATTAAAAATACTTTTAATGTAAAGTATTATTTTTCAAAAAGAGAATAATTTGATGGAGAATTATTAGTTCACTTTTCATATTGATAGAAGAAGATGTATTAAAACTAGATAAAAGGGGATATATCAAAACCAAATTTGGGATATATCAAATTCTAAGTAGGCATGTCCAGTTATAACTTAATTGCAATTAGAACTTTATAAAGTAAATTCTCTTAATTTAATTGAAATATATATGGTCATTTGTGAATGATAATGAGGCATATGCCTATGTATAAACTAGAATGGCCGTATCAATTAAATTGTTAGTAAAATTTGGTAGACATCAAACACATACCTCAAAATACATTTCACATGCTAAAATTTAAAATAAATAACATTAAAAAGTAATAAATTTATTAATAGTATTATTATTAAAAAATTAATATATAAATAATATATTTAAAAGACATTTAATAAGATTATAACCATGTAATCAACAGCGTTAAGTTCAACATAATATATTTTGTTACAATAATTATGGGCTAATACCATGGTAAATGGACATTTTTTTTTAAATTTATAATTACTTACAAGAATAAATAAAATAAAATAAAAAAATAAAAAAACATAACATTTCAGATAAATCTCAACCTGATAGAATTCTAATATATTTTAGAGATAAATCTTACCATCTACTTTATATAATGATATTTAATAAAAAAGTTTGAAAATATAATAAAAATAAACATATCTATTAAAATAATATTGCATATTGATTTATTATAATAAACATAAATAACTTAAACTTAAATAATTATAAATATTTATGAAAAATAAATATAAAGATATCACTTGTCATCTCTTTCGATAAGTTCATTTTGATGGATATCAAGGTTTGTAAAACTTATTTGTAAATGATATTTGAATACCTTTTATTAAAGGAGTGTTGATTAAAAAATTATAAAAGTGATGTAAAATTGAGTCTTTCTTTCTTTTTTTCCTTATTTTTTTTGTTTTTTTGTTTTTCTTCTTCTTCGGTTTCTTGCTTTGGCCTTTTCGAAGATTCTTGGAAGTAATTTGAAAAATGATTCCTATTAGAGGAATTAAAGTTAAAATACAAAGCTTCTCACTATATAAGTGTATCTAAATTTAAGTGTATCTATTAAGTATTCATCACTATCTTGTGAGAGCACTACATGAAGCACATCCTCAAGCTACTAACAAGCATGTAATCAAAGAAAGAATCATGTCCATATAGCTCATTTACTAATTATAATCATGGACATTTCAGTCGTGAACTTAAGGAAAATTCCAAAGAATGTATTACAAGTATAATTGATAAGCAACTCTTTTAAAGTGTATCATTCATATAGGACAAAATGCATATACATTTTCAAATGTGAAAAACACTTCTCTAATACACAATTCTATATTGAGACAAAGTTTAGTCTATCATTCAAAAATATAATATTCATTACAAAATGAGAAACTTCTTTTTACACAAAACACTAATTATAGCTCTAAACATGTTCAAGTTACCTAAACATGGTGAATTGTTTTAGTTCTCAAAGTGGTACGCCTAGTGGGTTTAGTAAGAGCAATACTAGTTAAGCATATATGCTTTGTTACCTAAACATGGTGAATTGCTTTAGTTCTGAAAGTGGTAAGCCTAGTGGGTTTAGTAAGAGCAATACTAGTTGAGCATATATGCTCTATGTATTGTTTTCAAGACTTGAACCCTCGTTCTTTCAATTCTTTTGGTGTAATTTTTGTTCTTTTCACCATCCCATGATCATTTTCCCTTTTTGCCTTCTGCAAAAGTTAGAACATAATCAATAATATGCAAATTGATATCAACATAATAGAAAAATGGGTTAAAAAATGTAGTATAGTATGGAAATAACTAATAGATGGGCACCATGCAAAATGGAAGAAGACACAATGCATGGAAAAGCTATGCAATGATAATGTATATTAAATTATATGTTAATATATTATGAGTTATGGTATAGGGTATACAACTTACTTCTCCAAATTCCCTTGAAGACGAGGTGAACATGGTAATTGTTGTGAACAATGTGGCTTTGGACGCAACACTTGCTCGCTATCTACTATATGTGGATGGCTTTGTGGAGATGCATATTATTTATTCTAGACACAAGATAGTAAATAGAGATATATAATTATAAATCTCAAACCAAATTAAATGTAAAAACTAATTAACAATCATAAAGAATTATCTAAATAAATACTTAATCCATCTCACTTACGTTCTTTTCAAGACCATTATCATATTTGGTGTTTCAAATGATTGTAATGGTTCCAAAAACAATACTTGCATCATTTTTCCTTATTATCATCCTAGTAAAATATAATAATAAATAAGAAAAGAAATCTAAAAATAAAATATTTGTTTTCTTGCTTGTCATCCTAGTAAAATACATTAATCTGTATGCTAATGTTGATGTGAAATAGTTTGTATGGAAACAAAACTTACTTCTTCCAAAACCTAGGTGACGTGGCAATGGTTCACAACTTGATGTATGCTGGGTTTCTGAGTTACTGGATTTAAAATCAATGGCCAAATAATGTGGAGATATCTCTATGGAATTATGTTCATTATGCTAAAAGTATCAATAAAAATGGGAAATTAGTATACAATTGATAGTAAAAATAAACATGTAATTTAGTGTGAAAATGCTTGAAAATAAATCCAAGGAAAAATTATACTTATGTGAGTGCGCATCTACCTGCTCTTCCTCTACATCATTAAAAATCCCTTCTCTTTCTTTTTGTTGCAAAGCAATTTCTATGTGATTATTCGTGTCCATATGTCTACGAGGTAGATTTTGCTCCCAATGATCCATTTTCTCTTTGATTTTGAGTTTTGAGGCATCATCAAACTCATCGATCGTAGAAACTGAATGTATAAAAAAAATCAACAAATTTAACATGTAATTATAAATTCATGTTATTATAACAAGACACACATAACCATGCCAATAAATACTTACAATAGAAATAATTTCTTCATGAACAAATATTTTATATGCTTGTTTGTGTGCACGACATAACCTTGCATCTACATCATATTGTATCTTTTCATTCTGTTTTCTAATCTTACTTGGCGACTTGACCCGCGTCTAGCATTATGGTCTCTTTGCCTCCCTCTTGAATGTGGAGGAATAGGAATGAGATTGTGCATCATTATGCGATGGTGATTAATGCCACTTAATTTGGATCGAGTGAATATACTAACACAATCACCAATTAAACAAGAAAAAATATATTTGGTACCTTGGACAATGACATTCCATTCATGTTTATTTTCCTCCATATTCTCAATTCCCTACACATACATAATCAATTTTTGTTTTAAACACAAAAATATTATAAACTTTCTTTAAAAAAAAAAAACCATAAAACACAAGTATATGATAAACAAGGCACAATATATCATCTCATGGCAAATGAAGTTTATTGTATGAATAAAAAGAATTTATTGTGTGTTGTAAAGAAATCCATCCATACATATATAGATAAATTTTGATTCTAAGTTAGTAACCATTGGACTAATGGACATATAGCATCTATCTCCTTGTAGGAAACAATCCTAAACTCTAGCTAATAGGTCACAGAAAAGAAAACCCTAGTCCCCACCATGACCTCCCAAGACTACATTGTTGTTGTTATTAGTTGCACACAATTTGGAAATAGTACCCAAAACAAAAATACATAATAAAATTAATATAAATATGGTAAAAAATATTTTCTCATGAGCTTTACAATATATATACAAATTAGAGATAAGGTAATGTACCTGAAACTCTGATCTCAATCCGCTTTTATTACAAGCAACAGATCTCAGTATACATACATATCAATCTTCTTTACTTCTAAAATGCCGAACTACCAAAATAGAAACTCTGTTTCTCTTAAACATAAAACTGGATCCTTCCTTGTTTCATATTGGCGCAGCCCATCACATTCTTTTACCAACGCATAATAGATAACAACCACTGGTTTTAAACAAAGAAAAAAAAACATTTCTATCCATTTAGTATTTGAAAACGAAGGTCCTTATTCGATAGACATGATTATCTGAATAAAAGAATAACTAAAAACGCTGGTTTAAAACAGCGTCAGGCATATAAAGACTTCAGTATATAATCATTAAAAAAAATATCACTATCTATCGACCGATGAGCCAATTCCAGACTATAACACACAACTACATAATGCGCCTTTAATCTGTAGAATTCCTTCTACATTTCATCACCGAATGCAGATCATAGATTACTGGTTTTTTTTAAACAAAGAGTTGCTGGTCTCTTTCCATTTCCCCTTGACCGCAATTTTTCAAATGAATACGCGTCTCCCAGCCATATCTCAGTTGGACTTTTTTTTTATTTCACCCCCCATTCGCCTTCTTCCAGCTCATTAATACAGGTTCGATATATGTGAATATCGATTGACCGATATTCCAGTCCAACACAGCTATATTTGCCACAATCGACGGTCAAAACAAATATATAACACACATATATATATAACAATTTATCAGATTTCATGCGATCTGAATCAAGATTGCCCACAAGGAATTGGCGTTGATACACTCCAAGGTATTAACTGTCAGAGATCTTCAGTTTACAAATAATTGCCACCAGAATCACCCCTTCTTTAACTTCTGTTATAATAATTACCGAATATGTATGGCGGTAAGGATTTGTTTCGATGCTGTTGTGGATTCCATGGCCAGTTCTTCTACTCTGAATCCCCTCGCTGGTTACAATTTCTCTATATATTTTCCACTAATTACTCTAACAAATAGATAAGGTAATCTTCCATAAATTTATTCTAACAGAAATATTTTGATGCGCCTAACAAATCTTATCACTAAATGGAGAGATTTCACTTATTATAATAACAAACTGATTATGAAATCGACTCTCATAGTAATACTAAAATCAACAGCAAATGAAATCCAATTTGTCAAGCCACAGCATGTGGAAAATTTTCCACATTGCTGGCCACTTCCGATGCTCCTGCATCAGACTCCCGAAGAAGAAAAGATCGGTTCTTTAAATTTTCAGGATTTATGTCGTATTTCCGCAATTCAGTTGCTGTCAACCAACTAGAATCTTCCATTGGCTGCTCTTTCCACTTGACAAGATATTGAAAATATGTTTGTCCTCGAGTTTTCTTGGATATCCTTTGATCTAAAATAGCTTCAACTTCTTTCTTAAATGTTTTTGGTACCTGTTCTTCCCAATCCACAGTTTGAACTTCATCATTTGTAGCTTCAGTCTGCAACTTTGTTTCTGCCTCTCTAAATGGATACAAGTCTGTAATATTAAAAATGGGAGATATTCCGATCCCTTCTGGCAACTCAATCTCATATGCATTGGCTGAAAATTTCCTTTTGATTTTACAGGGTCCTATCTTCTTCAGTTTCAGCTTATTGTAAGTTTTTGTAGGAAATCTCTCTTTCCTCAAATATGCCATGACCAAATCTCCTACCTAAAACTCTTTTTCTCTCCTTCTCAAATCTGCTCTCTGCTTGTATCTCTTGTTGCTTTCCTGTAGTTTACCTTTAACCTCTTCCTGTAGCTTCTGCATTTGTTCAGCAAAATCTTCAGCACTTGCACTCCTGGCTTCTTGTTTCCCCAAGTCTCTTAGCTCATATACTCCTCTTGGATGCATTCCAAAGACAATCTGAAATGGACTCATTCCAGTGCTTCAGTTTGGTGTGTCATTGTAAGCAAATTCAGCTTGAGCTAATGCCAAATCCCACTGTTTGGGATTCTGATGTACTAAACTTCTTAATATATTCCCCAAGCTTCTGTTTACAACTTCAGTTTGACCATCCGTTTGAGGATGGTAAGCTGAACTAAAACTGAGTTTAGTTCCCAGTTTCTTCCAAAGTGTCCTCCGGAAATGCCCTACAAATTTAGTGTCTCGATCTAATACAATACTTACAAGCAAACCATGCAATCTTACAATCTCTGAAAAGAACAAATTTGCTATGTGTGTGGCATCATTAGTCTTCTTACAAGAAATAAAATGAGCCATTTTAGAAAATCTGTCTACAACAACATAAATAGAATTGTTTCCTCTCTGAGTTTTTGGTAAACCCAAAACAAAGTCCATACTCACTGAATCCCATGGTCGATCTGGTATGGGAAATGGCTGATATAGTCCGGTATTTTGACTCCTTCCTTTGGCATACTGACATACCCTGCATTTCTCAACAAACGTTTTAACATCAGTTTGCATTTTAGGCCAATAATAAAAAGCATTCACCTAAGCAAAAGTTTTGTCTTGTCCAAAATGACCAGACAATCCTCCATTGTGCTTCTCTTTAATGATGTTCTCTCTCATGGACTATTTAGGAATGCATAATTTGTTGCTTTTAAATAACAGGCCTCCTTGAACAAGGTAATCCATCCATTGACTTCTGTTATTGCTCACCGGATTCTGCACTGTTGTGTAGATGTCTTTAAAATCCTTATCATCCTTGTACATTTCTATCATTTCATCAAATCCTACAACACCCACTTTAAATTTTTGCAAAAGAAAACTTACTCTGCTCAATGCATCCGCCACTTTGTTAGACTTACCACTTTTATGCTTTATTACAAAAGTGAAGCTTTGCAGAAATTCCACCCACTTGGCGTGCTTCTGATTTAGCTTTGGCTGATTATTAATAAACTGCAAAGCATGGTTGTCTGAATATAAGATGAACTCCTTCGGTAGCAAGTAATGCCTCCACTTTTTTAATGCCTGCACAATAGCGTAAAATTCTTTATCATAAGAAGAATATTTTTTCTTTGCATCATTTAACTTCTCGCTGAAATATGCTATCGGCCTTTGCTCTTGACTTAGCACCGCACCAACTGCTTCTCCACTTGCATCGGTTTCCACTTGAAAGACTTTCTCGAAATTCGGTAAGGCTAGAATAGGCTTTTCTGTTATCTTTCTTTTCAACAAATTAAAATTCCTAGCAGCTGCTTAGGTCCATCGAAATGGTTGATTGACCTCCTTGATTGTCTCAAGGATTGGTGCACAAACTTGAATAAATCGCTTTATAAATTTTCGGTAGAAACTAGCAAGTCCATGGAAACTTCTTACCTCAAAGACACTCCTGGGAGTAGGCCAGTTTTTGATTGCTTGTACCTTTTCCAGATCCATTTTCAAACCGTATCTGGAAATCACAAATCCCAAATATACCAGCTCCTCTTTCATGAAACTACATTTCTTCAGATTGATTAATAGTTTCTCTTTCTGCAGAGTTTTCAAAACTAACTTCAAGTGTTCCAAATGTTCCTCTTTACTTTTGCTGAAAACTAGAATATCATCAAGGTAAACAACAACAAATTTACCTGTATATTCTTTCAGAACCTCATTCATTAGTCTCATGAATGTGCTGGGCGCATTAGTGAGCCCAAAAGGCATCACTAACCACTCATACAATCCACTGTTGGTTTTGAAAGCGGTTTTCCACTCATCACCTTCTCGAATTTTGATCTGATGATACCCGCTTTTCAGATCTATCTTAGTAAAGTACCTGGATCCACTTAAACAATCCATTAAATCATCCATCCTAGGCAAAGGAAATCTATACCTGACTGTTATCTTGTTGATAGCTCTGGAATCGGTGCACATGCGCCATTCTCCTCCCTTTTTCGGACTAAGCACCGTTGGCACAGCACACGGACTCAGACTTTCTCGGATCAGCCCCTTGTCCATCAGCTCTTGAACCTGTCTTGCAACTTCTGCATTTTCCTGAGGAGTTAATCTATACGCAACTTTGTTAGGTAGACTTGCTCCTGGTATTAAGTCGATATGGTGACTTATACTTCTAACCGGTGGTAATTCATTTGGCAATTCATCCACAATGATATCCATGTAACTATTTAACACAGATTGAATTTCTTCAGGAAAATCATGTAAATTTGTGGAGGTTAAAATTACCTTTGGCCTTCCCACAATAGCGAAATGCATCTCTGCGCTTTTATCCACCTCTTGTAGAAATTCTTTGCCACTGATCAGAATAATATTATTTTCAGGCAGCTCTTTATCAGTATCATTCTTCACTGGCAGCAACGTATGTTTAACTCCATCCTTTTCTATGGTGTAGGTATTTCTTCTTCCATCATAAATCGCCTTTCGGTCAAATTGCCATGGTCTCCCCAATAACAGGTGACATACGTCCATGGGCATTATGTCACACAAAATCACATCTCTGTATGTGCCAATCTGCATTTCCACATTACATTGTTCTGTCACGGTGACTTGATGGCCCTTCTGAAGCCAAGATACTTTGTAAGGTGCAGGATGCGCTTTCTTTGTTAACCCAATCTTTTCCACCATCTTTGTAGACACAAGATTGTCAGTACTCCCGCTATCAATTATAACCTTACAACACTTACCCTTTGATTTGCATGTAGTCCTGAACAAGTTCTTCCTTTGCGCAGGTTCTCCAATCTCTTTTTCTGATCTCAGCAAAGTTCTTCTGAGCAGCAATGATTCACCTTCCTCCGGTGGTTCTTCCTTCTCTACAAGTCGAGGTGGTTCCGGCTTTGCCTCAGCCACATTTGCACCCCTCTGGCTTGCTGATTTGTTATGAGGACAGTCCCACGACATATGCCCCCATTCTCCACAGGTATAACACCTAACATCTCTTCCTCGCCCTCTTCCTCTGGGCGCGAATCTCCCTCTACTAGATTCACCCATATGTGGTGATCTGCTGCTTGAGCTTCCTGCTTCAAACTGATGCAGTGTTCCTCTGGATCTGGCTGATTCTCTACCTCTTGCTGAGCTCCTTCCTCTGTTTCTTTGACTCTGTTTCCGCAATATTTTCTCCTCTGCTTTCAAACTTGCTTGATAGGCATCTTCAACAGTTTTCAAACTTAACAGGCTAATCTTGTCTTGGATCTCATACCTTAGCCCGTTAACATATCTGGCTACTTTCTCCAGATCATCTTCTACATGCCCTGTTCTGATGCTTAACCTGTAAAATTCTTCAGTTTATTCTTTAATAGACATTCCCTTCTGCTTCAAATTTTGCATCTGCTTAAAAAGATTCAAATGATAGTTTTTAGGCAAAAACTTGGCTTTGAGTTTGCTTGCCATTTTATCCCACTGCTTGATCTTAGATTTCCCCTTTCGCATTCTTGATGTCTGCAACTCGTCCCACCAGATGGCTGCATGGCCCTTCAGTCTAGTGACTGCAAACTTCACCCTCTTATTCTCCTCAACCTCTTCATAATCGAAATACTGATCTATGGATCTGATCCAATCCATGAGCTCCTCGGCATTTAAACTCCCATCATACATAGGAATTTCTATCTTGGGTTTGCTTCCAACTTTTGCCAGCATCTTGAGGACTTTGGCAGTTTCATTTTCTTCTCCTGCTTCGTCCTCTTCATCAGATTCTTCTGAAGAACTCCCAGTTCTCTCATAAGGTGCTCTTCTCTGAGCTGTTTCCATTGTCTCCATTCGTTCACGCAGTCTCCGCACTTCTTCTATCAGGACTGCATTAGGTTCTGGTCTTCCTCGACCAATTCCTCGCCTTGGCGGCATCTTAGCTGCAACCACCTATATCTTTTGGCTCTGATACCAAAAAATGATGAAGAACCTGAAACGCTGGGCGCAATCCGCTACTTTGATAAGCAACAGACTTCAGTTTTCATTCAACGCAATCTTATTGACCTCTACAATAGCGAACTACCAAGATAAAAACTCTGTTCTGACTTAAATATAGAAACTGGATGCTTTTATTAATTCATACAAGGCGCAGCCACATAATTAGTTCTTACATCATATATTAGGGACCAGCCACTGGTTTCTAACCAAGCAAAGGCCCTTGCGGCCACCTGCGTTTCAGTAATGGCAATCAGCAAGTAAAAGCGACCATTTATCACTTGAATCCATCCAACTGCAGTCTATTACCTCTTGCCACAAATAAACAATACCAATCTTGTTTTGTATCTGCGTTAAAAAAACGCTCTTCTACCATACATCTATGCCCAGAAAACACCTTTCCACTTGATCGACGTTTTTAACTTCGCTGGCCTGGTACAGTGGTACCAACTTCGGCGTTCAATGAACTGGGAACTCTCCGCGCTTCCTCAATCTGCGGTTTAAAAACGTATTATCATCACAGACATAAACAAGGAGGATCGATCAGATATCCTGCCCATCAAATTAATTATGTGTCCTTTTTTTGAACTGGCTCAAAGTAAATCGACGTTTTGTTTCTGCTCTCCATTACACAATTGCTGGAATTGTTGGCCGCCACCAATGAGTATTCCATCCACCGATCACGCCTCGCTGCACAACAGTTCAATCAATTAATTAAGATCTCACTAACACTCAATAACTTCCAGGATTTTATGCGATATTTTAGGGGTCATGAAACCACAGTTCGAACGGACTGTCAACGGATAAATCTGCATGTCATTAACACATTCCACTCACAATGCAGGGCAAGCATAACACGTTGTGCAAATACTATTTGTTTTATTCATAACTAGTAATGAAAACATAGTTTAGCTTGGCGATCTCCAGTTTTTATTCAACACAGTCTACTTGTTTAATTGGAGCTTTTCGCCCATACAAACAGCCACACCACACCTACGCTCCCTTTCTTCCACCAAATCTATTTTCTTATTACATTTTTCTAACAAACAACTAACATAATCTCCTCCACTAATTGCTCTAACAAACAGCTAACATAATCTCCTCCACTAATTGCTCTAACAAACAGCTAACATAATCTCCTACTATTAGAAAAAAGATCTCAATAAAACAGTTGCATTTATCACTAAAATAACAAATTATATGAAGAATCGACCTCTACAGTAAAACTGAGATTGGACAAATAGTAATAACATTCACCCAGTCAGACCACAACATGTGGACAATTTTCCACATTGCTGGTCAGTTCCGATGCTCCTGCATCAACAACCCTATCATCAGGAGACCCATGAGACTAGTTTATGTGCCCCAAATTAACTTTGGGTCCCCACATGATGAGTCGCATGGAGACTAAGGGGCCATCCCCTTGTTCATGATTTATGAAACCCTCTCACACATTTTGGTGCCAAGGGGACTCAGCATGGCACTCTAATGACCCTACATCAACATGACATCATGAGGTGTATCTTGCCCATTTTTATAATGTTTGGGGGCTCATAGGCTAAATTTGACCTAGTAAGATTCATATAAATAAAATTCAACTTCATTTGTATTGAATCATCATCACTCTTCGATTCTTTCTCTTGTAAAGAGCTCACACTTGTTTCTCTTTGGTTGCATTTTGATGTATGAAGATGATTCAGACTTCTTATTTAGAGTTATTTTCTTAATTAATGGATGGATATATTGCATGCCTTCTTGTAAATGCTTTTAATGTTGATGGAAATTTTCTCTTGAAATTGTATAATGTATGGAATTGCTTCTCTAGAATATGCTAAAGTTGTGCCCTAATTGTTGAAGATTGATTTGGGAAAGCTTTCTAGTAGAGTATTGCATATGTTATCCAATGTATGACATGTAATGAATGTTCCTGGTGGATGAATATCTTTGAATTCCCCATGAAACTTCATTATTTCTTGAAGTAGGTAAATGTTCAAAATTGGTACCTGGAGCATCAATTTTGAGCCTCCTTAGGGATGCTTTATCTCATCTTGAACATCCCAAGACTCCATATTCCCAAAGGACAAGGCACTAGTCCAAGTCTTTGGTGGTCAAGCTTCCCCTTTCTCCGTAGTCTGTCCTCTTAAAACTCAGTCCTTTAAGGCTAGAACAAAAATTTAGGGCTTGCAGCAAAATTTTAGGGATGATATTTTTTTGGAATTCGAGAGCCTAAACATCAAGCTTAGGCTCTAGTCTACCTATGCTCCAAGTTTGGCGTGCATCCACTCAAGTTTAATCCACAAAATCTCTTGCCCTTGGTGTTGCTCCAAGAAGGAAACCCTAGGTTCTTCTCCTTCAACTTAAGGACTTCCTTGAAGGTTGTATACGCTTAATACTTGTTGAAGTAAAACATAAGAAGCCTTTTCTCTCGGGCCTTGACCTTGTGAATACCTATTACCATAAAAAAACCTCAAAACCCTAGGTCTTGTGCCTTCTTTTGTTGGGATTTTCTAAACCTCAAAACTCTAGGTCTTGTGCCTTCTTTTCTTGGGATTTTCTTAGAAAGTGATTTGCTTCTTTGAAGCTTTGTACCTTTATTGAGTCTCTCTTTCAAATGAGTTATAGATTGATCTCTTTGTGCCCTATACCTAACATATCCATTCTAGGTGATCAAAATCATACAGGGACTCCTCCCATCGATGGAGGCCCGTAAAGAGTAAGGGGCTTTGCCTATGGTGACAATGGGTCGTTATTCCATTGTTAGGAATCTAGCTCTTTGACCTATAGGCTTTCCCTCCTTAGGGCTTTCTATATTGTGTGTAATAAGTCCAATAAGCCATATTGATCTTATTGGACACACATCATCATCATCATCATAGGGTTTTTAGTGTTGTAAACATCATTTGATCTTTTTTTAATAGTTTTATCAATGATTAAATATGGATAGTGGATACAATTTAAAATTGTCTTAAGTGGAAACCATTTTTTATTCCTTAATATGATTTAAAAGTATTGTTTTTAACTATGAACTCATCCTCAAACATGTTAACTAGTCAAGATTCATAGGCATCTCCTAAAAATAGGATTTTATCACTTAATATCAAAATATAGAATATTACATCTTCGTTAACTTTATTGAAATGCAACTAGCATAGCCATATAAGTTAAATGACTAAATATTGATATGACTAAGACATCAATGCAAGCAAGAAAGACAATTATACCAACAAGGTTGGCAAGGATTCAAATTTTAGAGTTGAAAGTGAGCTAATTGACTAAAAACTCTTTTAATAACACAAATAATCCCCCATCCTCATTTATAAAATGCAAGCAACTTAATAAATCTGAACACAACCTTTTATTAAAAATCGACAACAAAATATATTCTTTTTAACTAAATCTTAAATATATGCCAAACATTTGTAATTAAAAAAAGAAAACTAACTCTAAAACCGGCACCCTTTTCTAATATAGCTACTCCTATCACCTTAATAAAATACCTACATACAAATGATATGAACAAAAGAGAAAAAGGAAAAAAAAAAAATGAATATAATTTATTAATCTTTTGATTTTTTTTATATTTTAAATATATATAAATTAAGATGGTTTCAAAGTTAAAATAGATTGAGTAATTAATTCTTTTATATATAAATAGGTGTATGAAATTGTAAATAAAATATAAAATATAATAAAAATAATCATAATTAATATTATTAAAATTATAATTAGTTAATAAGAAGTTAAAAATGGCTTTTATTATTTTAAAATTTCATTTTTATGTTAAAAAAGAGTGAGAGAAACGTTTCAAAATTATCACAGCTTTAATGAATTGGAAGGTTTCAAAAGTTAGATATTTTACAATTGGGTTCTAATTTGGGTCTAAGCAATTTAGGAGAAAGTATATTGTCTTCAACCCTTTTAGTGTTACAAATATGATTTTTTTTGTATACCATAGTGTTTTGGGAATTGTCTAGCTCCAAGTTTCACTATGTAGTTCATGAAAGTTGGTCCATATTTTAGCAATGGTGATATTCTTCTTTGTGCTAGGTGAAATTGAAAGATATTTTTGATATTCTAGATTAGGGTTGATCTCCTCCTTATAGTATATCAGCTTCCTTTTATTTTCTAACTCTTTATTATACGACAAATTCTCTTTAAATTTAGATGTAATATCATTTTTAATATTATGAGTATCCTATTAGATGACATGTTTTTGTATTCCCAATGATTTAGCTAAGACTTGGCATATTGATGTCATTCTTACTTTAGTTATTGGTGGTTATGGTTGGAGTTGGAAGCAATTCAAGGAGCCTCTTGCCATCCATGTTGTTTATCTTGTTATTGTGCATTAAGTACATAACTATGGATGTGTGCTCAATGGGAGAAAGTCACACTTCTTTAAGGAGGATATGATAGGGTGTATTGCTTTTAATATTAATATTAAAAAAAAAAAAACAAATTGTTTAATCCTCCTCCAAGGTATTGCATTCCACATCTCTCTAAGATAATAGGAGCGAAAAGAGTATCAAATATGAGTTTTTTCTTTTCCCATATTCGAAGGTATGTTAGTTTACATTTGTTTTCAAATTCATAATTAGCTTTTCATCTTCCATTTATCCTTTTTTTAACAATATAATTCCAATTGAGCTTATGATGAATATTGATTCCAAGATATTTGTATGAAGACACTTTATCCAAATTACTATTGTGATATATGAAAGTGTCAAAAGTAATCTTACGGGATTTGATGACCATAATATTTGTTTTGTCCATGTTCACAGTCATACCCATACTAAAGCAGAAGTCCTCAAAGGATTGTAGATGATTATTGAGGTTACAAGGATTGTGTGATAAGAAAAATGTCATCAACATAAAGGAGGAGAAGGATGAAAATGCCAATAAGAGGGCCAACACAACCAACTTTTTCTAAGTAACAATCTACCTTTTTAATGTAAATGCCATAAAGAATAGGGAATAGAAGACAACCTTGCTTCACTCCTATATTAGAGTTAATTTCTTCCAACTACTTTTGTGTAGTTTTAAGACAACTTCTGCGAACTTTTAACTCTTTTGGCCTATTTTAAAAATTAATTCTAAGTATATATAAATTAAAAAACCATTCAATTTGTATTAATGTCTATACCAACCTATATCAATCTTAACTCCAGATCTATCAAGCACCGAGAGGGATCAAATCTCTTAAGGTGCAAACCTCTTTTTTAAGTGCAAAACTTGAGGAGGTTTGCACATCGAGAGATTTGATCCCTCTCGACGCTTGATAGATCCGGAGTTAAGATGGATTTAGGTTGGTTTCAGTCGTGTGCAACCAAAGAAAATGTAACGAACATATGATTAATTCTATCAATAATATGTAAATTCGTTTAATATTAATATAATCATTTTAAATATGCTAAATGTGTCTCAAATTAATCTAGTCATTTTAATTCTAAGTTTTCTTAGTTACCTCAGTTTGTTGAGATGATAAATATTGTTAATAACTTTAATGATGAAAAATGACGAAATAAAAATTTTGAATGTAAAAGTGACAATGTAGTAGTGTTACTGTTGAGTGATAGAAAATGTGAATAATAAGAATATAGTCAATTACAAATAGTCTTCATAGTGATTAATCTCAAACTATTTTCTTCTACTATTCTCATTGTCACCCTTGTTACTTTTGTCATCTTTTCATATCGATTATATGAAAAGGAAAGGTTAAATCGTAAACCATTTAAATATTTAGCTTGAGCTATTGTAGTAAACATCATACCTTGTCTCTATTTCTCTCCAATATTACTAGGTTGAATTACTATAACACAAAAATCAATGTACATTGCCAATAATTTTTTGTGCTTACACTGAAATCAATGCACAATGTTAATCCCATTACTTTAAAATTAATGTACCATCATACAACCAATTACATCAAATTAGAAATCAACATCTACACTGAAATCAAATCATATAATGCAAGAAATCAAATAAGATTATAAAATAACATTTACACTAAAATCAATGCATCTGATGCAAGCAATCAAATCATATTAAAAATCAACATTTACACTCAAATCAATGCATCTAATGCAAGTAAGCAAATAGGATTATAAACCGACATCTACACTGAAATCAATGCATCTAGTGCAAGTAAGAAAATAAGATTAAAAATCAACATTTACGCTCAAAACAATGCATCTAGTGCAAGTAAGCAAATATGGTTATAAACCGACATTTACACTAAAATCAATGCATCTAGTGCAAGTAAGAAAATAAGATTATAAACCAACATCTACTTTAAAATTAATGCATCTAGTGCAAGCATTAAAATAAGATTAGAAATCACCATCAACACTGAAATCAATGCATTTAGTGCAAGCAATCAAATAGAATTCGCACAATTTATTAGAGTGACCAATTGAGTAAATTTCATTATATCTATTAATTAGAATCCACTTCAATCATGTAACAGAAATAAGATTATAAACCAACATTTACACTCAAATCAATACATCTAGTGCAAGCAATAAAATAAGATTAGAAATCACCATCAACACTGAAATCAATGTATTTAGTGCAAACAATCAAATAAAATTCGCACAATTTGTTGTTAAAGAGTGACCAACTGAATAAATTTCATAATATCCATTAATTAGAATCCACCTCAATCACCTAACATGTTCTCACAATTGGTTAAAGAGTGACCAACTGAGTAAATCTCATAGTTGGAATCATACATATGTTATACGCTGTGTCCCTAACTTTTAGAATTATATACCCCAATTAGTTTGCTAGGTGGCATCTCATATCAAAATTCTCAGATACCGTGTACAGTTATCACTTCCTTTTAGTTGTTAGTAGAGTGAGTTAGGAGTAGAGAATTGAAGTTCAACCTCTGTGATCAACAAGGGATTGCAGATTGGGGATACAGGATCAGATTGCACTTATGCATTACTAGATAAAGATGAGGATTATAAATCCAGTGTTGTATTGTAATCTTTTGGCAAATTATGGCCTCTGGGCATTAACTGAAACGCTTGAATGCGTACAATTTACTGTTTCCTTTGAATATGGGCTATCTTAGAAGTTGTTTCAAAGTAAATCCCAATATGTTGGGATGAGAAGGTCTGTGTTTCCAGTGAATTTGAAATTGTAAATAAGATATCAAGAATAAAGTTGTTTAAAGTTATTTTTATTTAAATGGTAAATTTTACAAATATTTTGGAATTTGATAAATAGTAATAAGATGAAACAATACACTTTAATCTTATCTAATATATTCTAAAATATTCCTAAAATCTATAATCAATTTAAATTAAACATCAAAAATTAACTTAACCCATTCAATTTCAAATTCACTGGATTTACTTTAAAAAGTCCCAAGACAAAAAACGGTTGAGAAATCAGTAACAGACCTCACGGTTGAGAAATCAGTAATAGACATAACACAAGGATTCAATTCTTAAAACAAAAGAATTTTCTGTACAATGGATGTAGCAGAACCAAGAAGGCTTACCTGGCCAAGCTGAGTGAAAAAGTTGGGCGTCTCAGGTGTACTGCTGCCAATCTGACCTAATGTTAAGGCAATGATCACAGCTGCCAGTAAATTGGTGATGGAGTAGTCAAGATAAGTGTGTTGTGGAAGGCGCCCCCTTCTCTCCAATAAAGTCATCACAGCAGGCCATGTTCCCAAGAAACAAAGGGAAGCCAGCATCAGAGCTATGGCTCCTCCCTTGTCCTCCACCACATACATGGCTCAAAAATACAGGGACACCCACAAGAGGAAATTCACTATTTCCTCTGCACACCAGTGAAATTCAATCAAATGGATCTCGGACTAAATCTCATACTATCTGGCATAAGAGGCCTGAAATAACAGGCAGGCTGAAACATGGCATCGTTCAAAGTTTACAATCACTGAGGTGCCAAGTTCAATTCCCACCCATCAATGAATTAAAGGTTTACCAAACTAATGAATATTTAATTTGTCCTACTTGTGAATGATTGATCTCTATTTTGTTTTATTTTCCGAATGTCAAAGCGTTTTGGAATCTCGGAATCCTCGGTGTGGATTCAGATTTGTTAGTGAGAGGAGGAGATTCTTTGTATAGACGTGTGGAGGGAGCCCAGTCTAATATAAAGACCAACTATAGATTTTAATGAATATCAAAAATTACCCAAAATTAACATCAACCTTCTGTTGTTTTTTTAAGTGATGACCATTAATTTATATATTAAATATCTTTTGATAAGGTATATATATTTTAGTGAAACCATCTCAAACTTGAGGTGATAATAGCAAATCCCATAAATAGAGGAGAAGTGTTGATATTTTACCTTTTTGGCCTTAAACCTTACTTTCAAAAGTAAGTTATTTTCGGGTAATTTTAGAGCTCTTTCTTGAGTTAACAAGCTTTTAATTTTTTGAATAATTTTTAAAGACATTTTCTAGTGTTTTTAAATAACATGGTGATCTATCATTCAATAGATAAAGTTTTGACAAATCTTTCACAAAATTATAAAGCATTGTAAACCTATAGCTAGTCATTCATAATGTATACACTTATATATAATAATAAGAAAAAGAAAATCATTAAACTATGATATTCTCATTTTCCCTGTTTGGCAAAAGAAACATCATGGATTATTTTTGTCAAGGTTCTTACTATACACTCTTGCAAATCTCTTTATATGTTTTTATTATTTTTTACCACAAAGGTACATTATTACCCCCTAAAAGCTAGTTGGAGAGACACTCCCAAGGGTGTGTGATGTTTACATGTAGGGGTTCTTTTGCTCAAACTATGTATTGGCACGTCTAGATAGCTCATTCATATTCTATGTAGTTCTTCTCATGAAAATAAGGTCTATGAATAGCTATCTTAAAATCGTGAATCTTTACATTAAATTGTTTTTCTTTCTTACACACTGCTTCTTTAACGGATATATACTTCTCCAATTCATTGGCTTCAGGTGAAAAAACAACTTTAGGATGTGTAGTTTTGTCGCCAATTGTAGGTCTTCTTGGCCTATAACTATTGCAGTAGATGTTGCACTTTATTCTACACTTCATAACTCTAATGATGTTCAAATGTCAAACAGTTCCTTGAAATTGCACAAAAGTAAAAATGAGATAGACTAAAGATAAATTTGCAATGAAATGTAATTTCCAACATGTTAAACAAAAAATTAATAACACAAACTCATTAAAAATTCACAAACACATAAATTTAAGCAAGAGCCTCTACATGTTCATTACTTGGTAGAAGGTGTAACAAAATAGCCATCATTAAGGGATTTTACACTTCAAGAATGACAATTCACTAAAATTTTGTCATCCTCCACAGACTACATGTAATGTTATTTTAGTCCTAGTATTTGTAGTATAATTGCATTATGATAATATCAGTCTCCTGATAACAAGTCTCATACGATTAACATGTAGGAACCTAGTGCATATACCATTTTTCTTTTCGCTTAGATAATTATATTTCCCTTTCTTAATGACCAATGTATTTTCAAAGAAAAGATAAAATAAACATAGTAGATTATAAAAGGTGAAGATGTTTTAGTCATGCCACAAAGCGAAACGCAATAAAATATTTTTTTTCTTAAACCATCAATTATATAAAGAAAATAATAATAATTATGGAAAATACATTTATTTCCTAAAGAATAACCAAAGCCATATATTAGGCCTAATACCATATCTTTCTCAATTAAACATGACAAAAAGATAAACAAAAGGTTTCTTTACTCAACAATGGTCTTTAACTTTAATTGGCACCATTGAATCAATAAAAACAAATGAAACGAATCATGCCACAACAAAAGGTTCAATTAAACATCAAATGATAATTTAATAAGCATTCAAGGGATTAACATAATTTTTAACCAAAATATACCCAAAAAATTCAAACTTGAAAAAAATCTCCAAATACAACAAACAAACAAACCATTAAGATTGACCCAGATATCATAACTAAACATCAAAGAAATTTCATCTACTTAAATGAGCCCATTTTGTCTTAGCATACATCTTGTTAAATGGGTGATTGATCATTTAATTCTAGTACACCACTGATGTGAAATCTTGTTAAATAAGTGATTGATCCTTTAATTCTAGTACACTACTGATGTGAAATTTCATCTACTTAAATGAGCCCATTTTATCTTAGCATAAATCTTGTTAAATCAACGATCGATCCTTTAATACATAGTACACTATTGATGTGAAAATATAGGTTCTAAATTCATCAATTCGAGTTCCATCACCTATCATGGACAAGAAAGAGATAAAATAATAGTTAACTATCAAGACAATAATCTTAAAATAACTCGCATCAAGGAAATGAGGCTCTAATGTTATAATAAAAAATACAAACTATAGAGCCTATTTTTACCTCAATAGCAATGTTAAATTGGCATATAATAATCTTGCTTTGATGAATAATTTTGAAACTACACGAAAAAATGGAGTAACAACAAATTCAATCAAAAAGTGAGAATCATATCATTTTTGTTATTCTAGTCACTATTTCTTGCATACCAATGGAACATGTAAACAAAAATAAGTGTCCCGTGGGCCTTCATATATATTGGACTAGATAAAATATTATGATATATCAATTTCTCAGTTCTTATCTTGGTCCTCATTTTCTTCGTTATGAAAAACTCTTCTCCAAATGGACTATCATTCTGAGCCTCCAAAACATTATGTTTCATATCAAGTTCATTAGAGAGGTTTGTTATATTGTTTTCACCCTTTCTATCACAATCTCATTGTTAAAGAGATAATGCACTTTCATATGGAAAATTATTAATGTCACACTTTATTACATATAATTTTAAACATATGTCCATATGTTTATAAATTGTGTTTGTTAACTTTGAATTCAAAAGGATAGTGTACTAAACGTTCTCTCATCCTCTAATGATTCCAAAATCATGGTTTGACACAAATCTGTGAATTTGAAATATTCCTGTATATTTTCTTGTAAGTATTCGCTAGCACCTAAAATAGTTCATAATATTGTTATTGCGTCATATTCTAGAGTATTTTCTAGAGAATCAAAATTTCTTCCACGTTGTTTGAATGAAGCGTGTGGCTTGTTGAATATTTTTTATGAATCTAAAATACCTTGAGTCTATTCTCCATGTATTTGGACCCTCTAGCAAAAATGGTGAACCAAAGTTTTTATGTAGCCATAAGGTCATCTTTTAAAGTGTTTTGACATCTTTGATATTCCAATATTTAGGATACAACACAAAAATGGTATCCAACAATTCATCTGAGGAAATCATTCGCTTATCTCTGATGCTAGTGATTGTGCAATTTCTGTCAAGTTGTGTCTTATTGAAATGACAATATTATCTAATAAGTACCTTGACATGGGGCACTCTTGAGGATTTGTCTTGTTTTATTATTATTATAATAAAAGGGAACCATATACCCATGCACTGTCATACATACTATCCCTTTTGATCAAACTTTATTATATATATATATATTAAGTATTTTTTATATTGATGATCGTAGTTCAATTTGTAAACCATGGATCTATGAAAGACTTTGACATTGTATACAAATTATCCAATGAAAGGTATGCTAATTTTCTTGCATTTTTGTATTCTACAATGTACATTGTGCAAATTTAAGACATTTTCACAAGAACATTCATGACATCTAGCATAGAAGGAATTCCAGGCAATGTTAATAATGTCTCTATGTCTGATAATCTAAGGAGAAGATCTTGAACTTTGTCTACATTAAATTGTTGTTCATACATCACCCATACCAATGATTGGTACTCACTACAGTGTTTGAGTTGGTTCATTCAATGAGATCCATCTTATATAAACATTTTTTAATAGCATGTTTCCATTTGAAACTATGAAAATTGTTTGGGACTATGACAAAGTATGCATACTCGTACAAAATCTGCAACTTTTGAAATTGATGAAAGCTTACTTACTATTTATTTGTAAGATTCATCCTATGAGCTATACAATGAATACTCAACATATATGGTGAAGTTGACAATTGTAGTCTAAAACAAAGGCCATTTATCTCTCCTTGCATTATTGAAGCTCCCTCTGCTCTGACACATACTATTTTTTTTGCAATCACTAAATTACCCATACCACCAACTTCCTTCAAATTGTTAATACCAAGTTCAAAATATTTACAAATGTAGAATTCTTCCTCTTTTTATGCATCCAAAGTAGTTGTGAATGTATAATATGATCATCAACCATATAAATACTCATCCAAATCCATGAAGTATGACCAATAGTTATAATCTCATTCAATGACATTAACAAAAACTTAGGATTTAAAATCTTTTGTTTTATCATCATTTTCTACTTGAGCTAGATATCTTGCCCAAACCCAACAACTTGTTACAAATTGATACAAAGATGGGAAATTGATACTTTAATATAGATATTTCATGTAATTTGGATAATATGTCAGTGGACGACCTTTAGATAAGATGTGAAATACAATGCTTAATTGTGTCTTCTTAGGTAACAAATTTATTTTCATTATCTTTTCAGATACATATGTGATGGTTCCTCCACTTGCCTCAAGTTTTCCTTTACTTATTAAATATTACTTATATTCATCTTCAAATTCGACATGTCAACATTCCTTAAAATATTTCTATCTGATAATACATTTGTCCTCACCATTTACAATTGTTTTCACATACACCTTTCCTACATGCTTCTCTATTGTATCTAACTTGTAAAATTTCTAACTTATTATGAAATTTCACTTGCCAATTTTCCAACTACATATATTGCATCTAACTTCTAATAAACTCTTAAATTTTGAGACTCATTTTGCTTGGAAGTTTATCTCAATGTCCCATTGGCCTTTTTTATCCTCCGTGAATGGATTGTGTCTTCTTTCAAGGGAAAAACCTTCAACACTTTCATTGTCAATATCTAGTGAAGATGCATTTATATCGCTTTGATCACTAGAGAAACTTGTTCCCTCATATATTATTCGAATATTAGATGCATTCTCCCAAGGGTTGACATCTCCTTCAGTGATTGGTTGTTCAAAAGACCTTGAAGCATGAAGAGAATATGGAGCCTTGGATTGAAGCCTTTGAAAGTGTGATAATACATCCTTTTTATCGTAATGTTTTCTTCCCTTAATTGGTGTTTGATATCTCACTAAATATTTTGTAAATGAAATTTCAAATTGTTTTAGAAATCTAAAGTGAAAATTACACGAAAAAATAATATAAATTAGTACAATTCCTCCCAAGTATGAAATCTCTATCTCTATCTATATTTATTATCATAAATATGAGTGTAATTGTAATAAAATAAAATAAATAATATTACTATTATTAAAGGAGAATTAATATAATAATATTAATAAACCATTATTATTACTATCATTATAGGATAGTATTAATATATCTATAATATAGTAATAAAATAATATAATAGTAATATTATAGTGTATTATTTTTTTAGTATTATTATAAGATATATAATAGTAGTATTATTAATATATTCTTCTTATTTGTATTGTAATAATAATATAATAAGTACAGGGAGGCAAAAGCAAGAGGGGTGCTTTATAACCTCGAAGAAAAAACTAAAACAAGTTTCACCTAGGGATTGGGGAAAGCCTCGAACAATCAAGTTGAAGTACTATCGCTATGGAAAGGCCTGGAGATCAACATCTCTAAAGGCATTAGGAAATGTATTATTGTTGGTGACTTAATGGTGGTAATTCAAAAGTGCTCAAGGCTCTCAAGGAACAAGCATCTTATTGATTCTGATCCCACTCCTATGATTATAAGGATAATGAATCTTCTCATTAACTTAGAGGAGTACAAACTATATCATGTTAAGAGGGAAATTAACCATGAGACTGACCAACAAGCCAACATGGTCGCGACATTAGAGCAAGGTGTTTTAAATATTGATCATTCCAGTTTCATTTGTCACGTCCAATAATAGACTGCTTAAACAAAATCTTGTTGGCTTATAGTTGGATCATGGGAATAATCAAAGAACATCAAATTAATAAATCCAAGACTGCCTCAAGGATGGGTAGGAACTCCTAGATAGGCGTCAACGACAACTGGGTATTAATGAACAGATGGGTGTGTTGGATCCTTTTATCCATGTTGTCTTACAGATGGATTACCTCCTATTGGCTATTAATTGGGAAGGCAATTGAAGGCCTTCACAGTACCATTGTGTTTCATTTTGAAGACAATTTGGTGGTGATAAGGATGGAGGATCATTCCTTGGCTAAGATGCAAACTGGGAAGGTATTTAATTGCGATAAGATGGGAGTCTCATTAGGCAGAGAGCAAGAATTTATTTATAGGATTTGGGTGATGCAACTAAAGAATAAAATTATCCTAGTCCAAGGAAGGATTGTGAGAAGAACAGCTTCAACTAGAAACAATGGCAGTGGTAATAGAGCAGAGGATCTGAGGAATACGAGCAGTGGAAATATGGAGGTGCTGATTGACAATTCAAGAAAGCAAGTAGTGAAGGAAATTCAGGACCAAATGATTGTAGTGTTGACCCACGTGGTCGGACTTGGAAACAATATTGAGTTGCTCTAGAAATCCATGGAACATCTAAATGCAAACATGATCAACCTTAAATGTAAGGTGGAAAACATTGAGGTCAAGGTTGAAGTGGCTATCGTCGACATGTTGAAATAGGTCTTTGGATTAGGCAATACACCCACTCCAATGGATGAAGAGGGAGCAGGACCAGAGAGTCGAGGACATGTGCCTGATATTGTGTGGAATGCAGAACTTAGCCAATCTTTTGAAGTGGATCGGGAAGATAAAGAACTTGGAAGCATTAGGTAGTTTGTCACTTCAATTTACATGTTTTGCTAGATAATTAAGCTATGTGGTGTTTTATGGAAACTTTACAATTTAAATGATGTAAGAAAAATAGATAGAAATAAAAGAGGTAGCAATAAGGTCACTCTGAATGTATCTCTGCAAAACTATGAGACAAATCTTATCTTGAATGTAAGGGAACTGGCCCGTTTCAAGTTTTGTTTATAAAAATTGCTACCTGTCTCTTTCAATATATATATATATATATATATATATATTAAGAAGTTACAATAAAAGTAATATTAGTATGTTATATATTATTATATTTACTATTATGATTGTAATATATTTTTTTCCTGTAGAAAAAATACGCGTAATTTTATTCATAAGAGAGGAGGAAAATTACATTTTGTATATGTGCAAGCACATTTCTGGAAGCATTTGTCGATCGATGGCCATGGAAGAAAACATTACATTCGAGCTAAAACCATAGGGGTCAAAAAACCTAGGCCATAGAAGTTTTAAAAAACAAATTTGGGGCACGCAGGCCCACCATGGAAAACCCCAAAGGGAGCATCTATCAAAGCCCTAAAATAGGCATCGAATCATTACAAAAAGGGATGAAAACCCCAACAAAAAACATGAAAGAGTAGGGCAAAAAACCACCATAAAGGAAACAAATCCCACAAACGACCTATGACACAGAGGTGCATACATACAACCATGGCAAAAACTTCCTATTGAAGCGAAATAACTTGGACATAGGCTGCACAGGAAGCCTGAAACATTAAGCCCAAAGATAGGGTAGAAAAAATAATGGGGCAAAAAAAACCCAACAGAACCCGCAACAGCCGCAATGTAAACCAAAAAACATTGCATCGAATGGAAGGAACCCATGGTGACAGAAACAAAGGGAAAATTTAGCTCCAATCAAATCATGAACTGTAGGAACCAACGATAATAAGAAACCTTGACAACAAACCCACACTGGTATGAAATGAACAACACGAAAACCGAATAAACATCTCCAAAACAAGCCCTAAGTAACAGCGATGATAGCATAATAGAGACATGGGGACCTGTATGCGAACAAGGGAAAGGCACAAACCAGGGGCCATGGTAGTGAGGGTTCATCTATCCCACCCCCTCTCTCTCAACTTCCCCTTCATCCAAAAACCTCGACTTTTTATTATGATTGTATTATTATTATTATTATTTTAATGTGGCTCATGGACACCGGAGATCAGTGGGCCCTACATCCATGAAAACTATCGAGGCAAATACACTTGAAGAGATCACTTCCTATTGGCTCATTAGCAGAGCCTAACCCTAAGAGCATCAAGGAGGATTGAACCTGTGACCTACCATTAACAAGATGCTTTAACATCAGGAACTCGACTAATTGAGTTAACCCTTGGGGCTAATTGTAATATTATTATTAAAATAGTTTGAATGTAATATATTAAAATAATATTTTTGAAGTATTATTAAAATAATAATATTGACATGTTAATGTATTATTATTATAGTAAAATAATAATATATCTTTATTAATCCTCCTAGGATTTCACTCGGTAAGTCTATGAAAATATAAAGTAATTACAAGTGAATGGTCCCATATTCAAATCCTCGGGATTCTGACCTATGACTACATGTTGAGGGAAGTGTGGTTCACCTAAGTGATTACAGTGGTAGTGGTTGGAATCGACCCCATGTCATGCGAGTACGTGGAAGGCCCGTTTTTCGATTCTCTTGAATGCACATATATATATCATATATATATATATATATATATATATATATATATATATATAATAATAATATATATATATATATATAGATATATGGGGAAGTTGAAGTCGAGGGAGCAGGTTGAGGCAACTAAACCCAAGTTGCTCTGACCCTGGCTCATGTCTCCATTTCTTTTATTGTCATAATTTTTCCTTGCAGCGAATGTTTGTCGGTTCGTGGTTTCTTTGCAATTCATCGAATGCGGCTTTCACTGATGAGGTTTTTTAGTTTGACCAACGTTCTTTGTCATGCCATCGTCTGACCACTTTGGAAAGTTGATGGGGTGTGAGTTTTGGTGGTCATCTACTGCTCGACCTACACTTCGTGACTTTTTTGTTGCGTGTTTAGTGGTCACCATGTGGAGTGGGATTCTTCTAAGACGAGTTTTGGTTACTTAAGGAGGTCTTCTTCTTCGTAGTGTCTCACAACATTGTTGTCGATGGTCTATTTGGAGGTGCCACACATCTTCTTCTTCTCGTCCCATCTCAAGTCTCTTCTATGGTCGTCGTCATAGTTCCTTGCAAGGCTCTCTGTCATTGGATCCCTCTAGGATTTGAGGCCTAACTCTCCTGAGGCTTGGTAATAGGTCTCCATATTTTATTTATCTAAGTGGCTTCCTGATGTTGTATGGTGTTGGTCGCTTTTTCATATATATATATATATATATATATATATATATATATAATATATATATATATATATAATATATATTTAAATTTATTTTTTTTAGTTGGCCTTTGTGTTGTTTTCTTTCATTCCCTATATGGGTTTTTCTTGGGCCTCCAAGCCTTACATACAATTTTCTTCTTATTTAGATTTTCAACGAACCTACATGCTCTGGATTTTTATTTTTTTGAGCCTGTGTACCCTAGTATATCGATGCTCTGTGATCTAAGGATTATTGACCCTAGGGTTTCATTCCTTGCTTCCTCTTTGACTGATATTTTCTCAGCTTTCAGTCGTGTTTCTTCTTAGGATCGCATACACACGTGGTGTGTCTAGAGAATGCATTTTTTATTCCCTATTTACATAATAAAAAATATAGTTTTTTCTCTAGGAAAAATAATAGTAATATTAATATATACTATATTAGTATTCTTATTGCATTAATATTATATTAAAATTTATTGTATTTTATTATGAATATTTTATAATATTTATGATAGTAATAGATGGTGTATATTATTATTATTATTATTATACTAGGACCATAGCAATATAATTAATGTGTTTTATTATAATAACATTATTACTAGCATAAATGCATTTTAACTATGAATTTATTATGTGTAGAGAGGGATCAAATTCCTCAAACTGCAAACTTTTAGTTAAGTTTTGCATCCTAAAAAGAGATTTGGTTGCTCTAGGACCATGATAGATCTAGTGATCCTGTCACTTGGGGATAACTCGGGTGGTTGGGCAGAATGATTATTATCTTTCCCACCTAGATTCAGATCTCGCTAGTGACATGATAAACTATAATGCATTGATAAATATTGTTGTAATGACCTTGTGTATATGAATACTATTGTAATGACCTCATGCCTATGAATATTATTGTATTGGATTCGAGTCTTGTGAACCTTAAGTGTATACTTGTGGGCCAGCCTAGTACCAACAACCTCACTCTTGCCCTTGAGCTAAGAGGGAGGTTGATTTTTTCCTCAAAAAAAAAGAAAAAAGAGAGAGAAAATATGATATTGATTGGATCATTATATTATTTCTCATCCATTTTGATGCTTTTAGAGTGGAAAAATTGGAGAAATCAACTCATAGGACCATTTTTATCGGTGAGTTTTCATTTGGAAAATTAGGGTTTTAAACCTTCTAGAGGTAGTTTGAGGATTTCCTGAAGATTTTCAGGGTCCAAAAACTCCCTCTTGTGGTAGGCAACCTAACATTTTTTGATACTCAAATACCTTTCCAATGACGAAAGCAATACCTCAAATGGAAACCACAGGGAAAATTTATGTCACTTGGAAGTTGACCTTCTTGTTTTAACCACCATGATTTGGGAGGATGCCACGTCAACTCCATGACTCATGGAAAAATGGCTAGCCATGTGAACATAGTGAAGAAACTCTAAAATACTTAGCATTGTAAATCTAGTTAAGATATTAAGGAGTCAAACTTAACCACTAGTAGACTATCGAGTTGAGTTATAACTAAACCACTAAGAGGTAAAGAGGGTTTATTCTATTCGAGTGCATTTTGTTCCATAAATAAGAAGAGTGGCTATGAGTGAATAGACATAGAGAAAAAAGAGAAGGTTTATGTTCAAAAAAATCACTTCTTTAAGCTTCAAAGTGGTTTGGCCATAGCTAAAATAATTACGCAAAACTCATAAGGTCAAAGCGTTTTCGAATCTCGGAATCCTCGGTGTGGATTCAGATTTGTTAATGAGAGGAGGTGATCTTTTGTATAGACGTGCCGAGGGAGACCAGTATGGCACGTTAATGTAAGATTTTAATAATGGAATTAGAGAATGGAATCCATGGATCTCACGGTGACAGAATGTTGAGAAAAGTTGATATTGAAGCATATGCAGGTTAAGAACGGTCCCTTGGTTTGAGAGTTGAGTTTGGTGATATTCCCTTAACTAACCTTCTAAATTTGGTTTTTATTTTTATTTTATTTTTAGATTTTTTTTTCATGTTTTTTTTCATACATTTTATGCGATTTTTCTAAAATTTCAAGGATATTATAAATAGTTTTAAAGTTTTTTTTATTGGATCACAAAGAGCAGAACTTTTTCCTCGGGTAATTTATAAGTATTTGGCAGAAAAGATAGAATGACAGCTTTCAAAATGATTTTTTGAACTTTATATTATTATAAATATCAATTATAAATTTTAATGCATCTCAAAAAATTACTCAAAATTAACGTCAATTTTATGTTGTTGTTTTTTAGTGATGGCCATAAATTTATATATTAAATATCTTTTGCTAACGTATATATATTTTAGTGAAACCATTTCAAATTTGAGGTCATAATAGCTAATCCTATAAATATAGGAAAAGTGTTGGTCATTTTACTTTTTTGACCATAAACTTTACTTTGAAAAGTAAGTTATTTTGGTAATTTTAGAACTTTTTCTTGAGTTAACAAGATTTTAATTTTTTGAATAATCTTTAAAGACATGTTTTAGTGTTTTTAAATAACATGGTGATCTATCATTCAAAAGATAAAGTTTTGACAAATCTTTCACAAAATTAGAAAGCATTGTAATCCCATGGTTAGTCATTCACAATGTATATAATTATATATAATAATAAGAAAAAGAAAATCATTAAACTATAATATACTCATTTTCCATGTTTGACAAAAGAAACATCATGGATTATTTTTTTCAAAGTTCTTACTATACCCTCTTGCAAATCTCTTTATATGTTTTTATTATATTTCACCACAAAGGTACATTATTACCCCCTAAGTGGAAACTAGTTGGAGAGGCACCCCCAAGGGTGTGTGATGTTTACCTGTAGGGGTTCTTTTGCTCAAACTATGTATTGACACATCTAGATAGCTCACTCATATTCTGTGTAATTCATATTCTAGAGGCTTCTCATGAAAATAAGGTCTATGAATAGCTATCTTAAAATCGTGAATCTCTACATTAAATTGTTTTTCTTTCTTATACACTGCTTCTTTAATAGATAGATACTTCTCCAATTCATTGGCTTCAGGTGAAAAACAACTTTAGGATTTGTAGTTTTGTCGCCATTTGTAGGTCTTCTTGGCCCGTAACTATTGCAGTGGACGTTGCACTTTATTATACACTTCATAACTTTAATAATGTTCAAATGTCAAACAATTCCTTGAAATTGCACAAAATTAAAAATGAGATAGACTAAAGATAAATTTGCATTGAAATGTAATTTTCTACATGATAAACAAAAAATTAATAACACAAACTCATTACAAATACACAGACACATAAATCTAAGCAATAGTCTCTACATGTTCATTACTTGGTAGAAGGTGTCACAAAATAACCATCATCAAGGGATTTTACACTTCAAGAATAACATTGCACTAAACATTTTGTCATCCTCCACTGACTACATGTGATGTTATTTTAGTCCAAGTATTTGTAGTATAATTTCATTAAGGGAATATCAGTCTCCAGATAACAAGCCTCCTACGATTAACACATAGGAACCTAATGCATAGACCATTTTTATTTTCGCTTAGATAAGCATAGCTCATTTCCCTTTCTTAATGACCAATGTATTTTCAAGCAAAAAAATAAAATAAACATAGTAGATTATAAAAGGTGAAGATGTTTTAGTCATGCCATAAAGTGAAACAAAATAAAATATTTTTTGCTTAAACCATCAAATATATAAAGAAAATAATAATAATTATCGAATATACATTTATTTCCCAAAGAATAACCAAAGCCATATATTAGTCATAATACCATATCATTCTCAAATAAACATGACAAATACATAAATAAAAGGTTTCTTTACTCAACGATGGTCTTGATGTTCTTTAACTTTAATTGGCACTGTTGAATCAATAAAAAAAATGAAATGAATCATGCCACAACAAAAGGTTCAATTAAACATCAAATGATAATTTAATAAGAATTCAAGAGATTAACATAATTTTTAACCAAAATATATCCAATAAATTCAAAATTGAAAAAAATCTCCAAATACAGCAAACAAACAAACCATTAAGATTGACCCAGATATCATAACTAAACATGAAAGAAATTTCATCTACTTAAATGAGCCCATTTTGTCTTAGCATAAATCTTGTTAAATGGGTGATTGATCCTTTAATACTAGTACAATACTGATTTGAAATCTTGTTAAGTCAACGATTGATCCTTTAATACTAGTACAATACTGATGTGAAAATGTAGGTTTTGAATTCATCATATTCGAGTTCCATTATCTATCATGGACAAGAAAGAGATCAAATAATAGTTAATTATCAAGACATTAATCTTCAAAATAACTTGCATCAAGGAAATGAGGCTCCAATGTTATAATACAAAATACAAACTGTAGAGCCTATTTTTAGCTCAATTGCAATATCTAATTGGCATATAATAATAATCTTGCTTTGATGAATAATTTCGAAACTACACAAAAAATTGAGTAACAACAAATTCAATCAAAAAATAAGGATCTTATCATTATTGTTATTCTATACACTATTTCTTGCACACCAATGGAACATGTATACAAAAATAAGTGTCCCATGGGCCTTCATATATATTGGACTAGATAAAATATTGTGATATATCAATTTCTCAGTTCTTATCTTGGTCCTCCTTTTCTTCGTTCTGAACACATTCTTCTCCAAATGGACTATCATTTTGAGCCTCCAAAACATTATGTTTCATATCAAGTTCATTAGAGAGGTTTGTTATATTGTTTTCACCCTTTCTATCACAATATCATTGTTAAAGAGATAATGCACTTTCATATGGAAAATTGTTAATTTCATACTTTATTACATATAATCTTAAACATATATCCATATGTTTATAGATCTTGTTCGTCAACTTTGAATTCAAAAAGATAGTTTTCTAAATGTTCTCTCATCCTCTAATGATTCCAAAATCATGGTTTGACACAAATCTGTGAATTTGAAATATTCTGATATATTTTCCTGTAAGTATTCGCCAACACCTGAAATAATTCATAATCTTGTTATTGCATCATATTCTAGAGGATTTTCTAGAGAATTAAATTTCTTCCACATTGTTTCAATGAAGTGTGTGGCTTGTTGAATTTTTTTATGAATCTAAAATACCTTGAGTCTATTCTCCATGTATTTGGACCCTCTACAAAAAATGGTGTATCAAAGCTTTTATTTAGCCATAAAGTCATCTTTTAAAGTGGTTTGACATTTTTGATATTCCAATATTGAGGACATAACACAAAAAATGGCATCCAACAATTCATCTCGAGGAAATCGTTCTCTTATCTCTAAAGCTAGTGATTGTGCAATTTCTGTCAAGAAGTGTCTTAATGAAATGACAATATAGTCTAATAGGTTTCTTGACATGGGGCACTCCTGAGGATTTTTATTGTCCTATTAATATTATAATAAAAGGGAACCATATACCCATGCATTGTCGTACATAATATCCCTTTTGATCAAACTTAAAAAACAATTAGTATTTTTTATATTGATGATCATAGTTCAGTTTGTTAACCATGGATCTATGAAAGACTTCGACATTCTATACAAATTATCCATTGAAATGTATGCTAATTTTCTTGCATTTTTGTATTCTACAGTGTACATTGTGCAAATTTAAGACATTTTCGCAAGAACATTCATGTCATCTAGCATGGAAAGAATTCCAGACAATGTTAATAATGTCTCTATGTTTGTTAATCTAAAGAGAAGATCTTGAACTTTGTCTACTTTGAATTGTTGCTCATACATCACCCATACCAATGATTGGTGCTCAGTACAGTCTTTGAGTTGGTTCATTCAATGAGATCCGCCTTATATAAACATTTTTTAATAGCATGTTTCCATTTGTAACATTATCAACAAATTTTTCAAGCTATGAAAATTGCTTTGGACTATGACAAAGTATGCATACTTGTACAAGATCTACAACTTTTGAAATTGATTAAACTCGCTTAATATTTATTTGTAAGATTCATCTTATGAGCTATACAATGAATACCCAACATATACGGTGAAGTTGATAGTTGTAGTCTAACACAAAGGTCATTTATCTATCCTTGCATTATTGATGCTCCCTTTTCTCTCACACATACTAATTTTTTTGCAATCACTAAATTATCCATACCACCAACATACTTCAAACTGTTAATAACAAGTTCAAAATAATTTATAGTTGTAGAATTCTTCCTCATTTTATGAATCCAAAATAGTTGTGAATGTATAATATGATCATCAACCATATAAATACTCATCCAAATCCATGAAGTATGATCAATAGCTATAATCTCATTCAATGACATTGACAAAAACTTAGCATTTGAAATCTTTTGTTTTATCATCATTTTCTACTTGAGCTAGACATCTTTCCCAAACCCAACAACTTGTTACAAATCAACAGAAAGATGGGAAATTTGATACTTTAATATAGATATTTCATGTAATTTGGATAATATATCATTAGAATCCCTTTAGATAAGATGTGAAATACAATGCTTAATTGTGTCTTCTTAGGTAACAAATTTATTTTCATTATCTTTTCAAATACATATATGATGGTTCCTCCATTTGCCTCAAGTTTTCATTTACTTATTAAATATTGCTTATATTCATCTTCAAATTCGACATGTCAACATTCCTTAAAATATTTCTATCTGATAATACATTTGTCCTCACCATTTACAATTTTCTTCACATACACGTTTCCTACATGCTTCTCTATTGTATCTAACTTGTAAAATTTCTAACTTATTATGAAATTTCACTTCCTTGCTAATTATCCAACTACATGTATTGCATCTAACTTCTAATAAACTCTCATTCTCATTTTTTTGAGGTAATGGTTCAATACATGTAAATTTTGAGACTCATTCTACTTGGAAGTTTATCTCTATATCCCATTGGCCTTTTTTTATCCTCCGTGAATGGATCGTGTCTTCTTTCAAGGGAAAAACCTTCAACATTTTCATTGTCAATATCTAGTGAAGATGCATTTATATCGCTTTGATCACTAGAGAAACCTATTCTCTCATATACTATTTGAATATAGATGCATTCTCCCAAGGGTTGACATCTACTTCAGTGATAGGTTGTTCAAAAGACCTTGAAGCATGAAGAGAATATGGAGCCTTGGATTGAAGCCTTTGAAAGTATGATAATACATCCTTTTATCATAATGTTTTCTTCCTTTAATTGGTATTTTGATATCTCAGTGAATATTTTGTAAATGAAATTTCAAATTTTTTTAGAAATCTAAAGTGAAAATTACACGAAAAAATAATATAAAATTAGTACAACTCCTCCCAAGTATGAAATCTCTATCTCTATTTATATTTATTATCATAAATAGAAGTGTAATTGTAATAAAATAAATAAATAATATTACTATGATTAGAGTATTAATATTATTTAATTAATATAATATGAATAATCAATTATTATAACTATCATTATAGGATACATTAGTAATATATATATAGTAATAAAATAATATAATAGCAATATTATAGTGTATTATTATTTTATTATTATTATGAGATATTTAATTGTAGTATTATTATAATATTCTTTTTATTCGTATTGTAATAATAATATAATAAGTACGGGAAGGCAAGAGCAAGAGGAGTGCTTTATAACCTTGAAGAAAAACTGAAACACATTTTGCCTAGGGATTGGGGAAAGACTCAAACAATCAAGTTGAAGTACTATTGCTATGGAAAGGCCTGAAGATCAACATCTCCAAAGGCATTAAGAACGTATTATTGTTGTTGACTTAATGGTGGTAATTCAAAAGTGTTCAAGGCTCTCAAGGAAAAAACATCTTATTGATTCTGATCCCTCTCCTATGATTAAAAGGATAATGAATCTTCTCATTAACTTAGAGGAATACAAATTATATCATGTTAAGAGGGAAAATAACCATGAGGTAGGCTAACAAGCCAACATGGTTGCGACATTAGAGCATGTTTTAAATATTGATCATTCCAATTTCATTTGTCACGTCCCATAATGGACTGCTTAAACAAAATCTTATTGGCTTACAGTTGGACCATGGGAATAATCAAAGAATATCAGATTAATAAATTCAATACTACCTCGGGAATGGGTAGGAACTCCACGAGAGATGTTGACGACAGTTGGGTATCAATGAACAGATGGGTGTGTTGGAGCCTTTTATCCATGATGCCTGACAGGTGGATTCCCTCCCATTGGCTATTAATTGGGAAGGTAGTTGAAGGCCTTCACAGTACCACTCCATTTCATTTCGAAGACAATTTGGCGGTGATAATGATGGAGGATCGTTCCTTGGTGGAGTTGCAAACTAGGAAGGAATTTAATTGCGATACGATGGGAGTCTCATTAGACAGGGAGAAAGCAATTATTTATAGGAGATGGGTGTTGCAGCTCAAGAACATAATTATCCTAGCGCAGGGAATGATTGCGAGAAAAATGACTTCAATTAGAAACAATGGCAGTGGTAATGGAGCAGAGGATCTCAGGAACACGAGAAGTGGAAATGTGGAGGTGTTGATTAACAATTCAAGCAAGCAAATAATGAAGGAAATTCATGACCAAATGACTGTAGCATTGACTCGCATGGTCGGAATTGGAAAAGATATTGAGTTTCTCCAGAAATCCATGGAAAATTTGAACACAAACATGATCGACTTGAAATGTAAGGTGGAAAACATTGAGGTCAAGGTTGAAGCGGCTATCATTGACATGCTGAAAGAGGCCTTTGGATTAAGTGACACACCCACTCCAATGGATGAACAGGGAGCAGGACTAGAGAGTTGTGGACCTGTGCCTAATGTTGTGTGGAATGCGGAACCTAGCCAATATTTTGAAGTGGGTCAGGAGGATAAATAACTTGGAAGCAACAGGTAGTTTGTCGCTTCAGTTTACATGTTTTGTCGGATAAAAGTAATATTAATATATTATATATTATTATATTTACTATTATGATTGTAATATTTTTTTTCCCTGTGGAAAAAGGACACATAATTTTATTCATAAGAGAGGAAGAAAATTACTTTTTGTATATGTGCAAGCACATTTCTGGAAGCATTTTTCGGCTGACGACCATGGAAGAAAACATTACATTTAAGCTAAAACCATAGGGGTCATAAAGCGCTAGGCTAGAGAAGTTGTAAAAAACAAATTTGGGGCACACAGGCCCACCATAGAAAACCTCGAAGGGAACATTCGTCAAAGCCCTAAAACATGCATCAAATCATTACAAAATGGGATGAAAACCCCAACAAAAAACATGAAAGAGTAGGGGACAAAACCCCATAAAGGCAACGAATCCCACAACAACCTATGACACAGAGGTGCATACATACAACCATGGAAAAAATTTCCTACTGAAGCTTAACACGGGCACAAGCCTCATAGGAACCCTAAAACATTAAGCCCAAAGATAGGGTAGCAAAAAGAATGGGGCAAAAAAACCCAACGGAACCTATAGCAGCCACAATGTAAACCAAAAAACGTTGCACCGAATCCAAGACACCCATGGCGACGAAAACAAAGGGTGAATTCAGCTCCAGTCGAAGCATGAATGGTAGGAACCAATGATAACAAGAAATCCTAACAACAACCCCATGCAGGTACGAAAAAAACAATACCAACACCCAATAAACATATCCAAAAGGAGCCCCAAGTAATAGCGATGATAGTGTAACAGAGAGGCATGGAGACCTGTACACGAACAAAGGAACAACACGAACCAGGGGCCATGGTAGTGAAGGTTCATCTGTCCCACCCCCTCTCCCTCAACTTCCCCTTCGTCCAAAAACCTCAACTTTTTATTACGATTGTATTATCATTATTATTATTATTTTAATGTGGCTCATGGACACCGAAGATTAGTGGCCACTACATCCATGAAAGTTACTGAGGCAAATCCACCTAAAGGGATCACTTCTTGTTGGCTCATTAACGGAGCCTAACCCCAAGAGCATCGAGGAGGATTGAACTCGTGATCTACCATTAACAAGATGCTTTAACGCCGAGAACTAGAACAATTGAGCTAACACTTAGGGCTAATTGTAATATTATTATTAAAATAGTGTTAATATAATATATTAAAATAATATTTTTGAAGTATTATTAAAATAATAATATTGACATGTTAATGTATTATTATTATTATAGTAACAATAATAATATATTTTTATTAATCCTCCTACGAGTTCACTTGGCAAGTCTATGAAAATATAAAGTAATTACAAGTGAATGGTCCCATATTCAAATCCTCGGGATTCTGATCTATGGTTACATGTTGAGGGAAGCGTGGTTCACCTAAGTGGTTATGGTGGTAGCAGTTGGAATCAACCCCATGTCATGCGAGTACGTGGAAGGCCCAATTATCGATTCTCTTAGAATGAATATATATAATATATATATATATAATATATATTATATATATGGGGAAGTTGGAGTCAAGGGAGCGGGTCAAGGAAACTAAACCCAAGTTGCTTTGACCCTGCCTCGTGTCTCCATTTCTTTTGTTGTCATAATTTTTCCTTTGAGGGACTGTTTTTCAGTTCATGGTTTCTTTGCAATTCATCGGATGAGGCTTTCATTAATGAGGTTTCTTAGTTTGACCAACATTATTTGTTATGCCATCGATTGACCACTTTGGAAAGTTGATGGGGTGTGGATTTTGGCAGTCATATGCTACTCGCCCCACACTTCGTGACTTTCTTGTTGAAATTTTGGTTGTCACCATGTGGAGTGGGCTTCTTCTAGGATGAGTTTTGGTTACTTAGGGAGGTCTTCTTCTTTGTAGTGTCTCAAAACATCATTTTCGACGGTCTATTTGGAGGTGCCACACGTCTTCCTCTTCTTGTCCCATCTCAAGTCTCTTATGTGGTCGTTGTCATAGTTCCTTCCAAGGCTCTCTGTCGTTGGATCCCTCTAGGATTTGAGGCCTAACTCTCCTGAGGCTTGGTACCAGGTCTCCATATTTTATTTATCTAAGCGACTTCCTGATGTTGTATGGTGTCGATCGTATATATTATATATATATATATATATATATATAATATATATATGAGAATATATATATTATATATATAGAAGAGAGATATATAGATATATATATATATATTGCTTTTTTAGTCGGTCTTTGTGTTGTTTTCTTTCGCTCCCTAAATGGTTTTTTCTTGGGCCTGCAAGCCTTACATACATTTTGCTTCTTATTTAGATTTTCAACTGACCTATGTGCTCTGGATTTTAATATTTTTGAGCCTGTGTGCCCTAGTATATTGATGCTCTGTGGTCTAAGTATTATTGACCCTAAGGTTTCATTCCTTGCTTCCTCTTTGACTAATATTTTCTCAGATTTCAGTCTTGTTTCTACTTAGAATCGCATAGACATGTGGTGTGTCTAGAGAATGCATTTTTATTCCCTATTTACATAATAAAAATTATGGTTTTTTTTTCTCTAGGAAAAAATAATAGTAATATTAATATATACCATATTAGTATTACTATTGCATTAATCTTATATTAAAACTTTTATTGTATTTTATTATGAATAAATTTTTTATAAATAGTTATGATAGTAAATAGATGACATATATAAATATTTATTATTATATTAATAAGACTATAATAATATTATAATGTATTTTAATTATAATAACATTATTATTAGCATAAATCGATTTTAACTATGAATTTATAATGTGTTGAGAGGGATCAAATTCCTTAAACTGCAAACCTTTAATTAAGTTTTGCATCCTAAAAGGATATTTGATCGCTCTAGGACCATGATAGATCTAGTGATCTTGTCACTTGGGGCTAACTCGGGTGGTTGGGCAGAATTGTTATTATCTTTCCCACCTAGATTCAAATCCTGCTAGTGACATGATGAACTATTATGCATTGATAAATATTGTTGTGATGGCCTTGTGCCTATGAATATTGTTGTAATGATCTCATGCCTATGAATATTTCGAGGTCCAAAAACTCCCTCTTGTGGTAGACACCCTAACATAGTTTCATACTCAGATACCTTTCCAATGACACAAGCAATACCTAAAATGGAAACCATAGGGAAAATTTATGTCACTTGGTTGACCTTCTTGTTTTGACCACCATGATTTGGGAGGATGCCACGTCAACTCCATGACTCATTGAAAAAGGGCTAGCCACATGAACATGGTGAAGAAAACTCTAAAACAGTTAGCATTGTAAATCTAGTTAAGATGTTAAGGATTCAAACTTAACCACTAGTAGACTATCGAGTTGAGTTATAACTAAACCACTAGGAGGTAAAGAGGTTTTATTCTATTCGAGTGCATTTTGTTCCATAAATAAGAAGAGTAGCTATGAGTGGATAGGCAAAGAGAAAATAGAGAGTGTTTGTGTTCTATAGTAGTCAACTGGCCACAAGTATCACTCCTTTATACTTGCATCCATTTTCATTCAAAGAAATAGAGAACATAACAGCATCGCCATCCAACTAGGTTTTCTCCCATAAGGGTTTCCTAGATCATATCTTGTGCCAATGTTGCTTGTGAGTGTTCAATTTTTTTTATTGTTCTCTATTTTCTATATTCCATATATTACATGCATAAGTAGAAACATTAATTTAATAAACCCAAGAATCTAAAGAAAATTAGCCCTCATAGTATAGATTTCATATTTTCAATATATGTTATCAAATATGTTGTGATGAACCGTGGAGAGTAATATCCACAGTAATTTGTGGATTATTAGAAGATAATATGGATCTACACTGGTATATTATTATAAAACTATATTGTGTATTGCTATAAAGTGTGAGAAGAGGCTATTAAAAAAAGAGATAAACGGTCAGTTAGACAAAAGGACAAAAAACTAACTTAACTTTAAAATTTTAAAAACCTAAAAATAAAAATTAAATTAAACAAAAAAAACATCATAACCATAAATAGAAATATAAT
>APFE030474465.1:49388-115108 GCA_000404065.3 Pinus taeda
ATATTAGTGCTAATATTATATTATTATTATTATAAGTCTCAGGGGTTAACTTAAGTGGTTTAGAGTCAAACATGAAGTTCTTTGATATTGTAGTTAGTTGTTGTTGAACGCAACTTCGATGCTCTTAGATTCCCTTCAGGGGAGGCCTCATAATCAAGGTTGGCACTTTGTTTGATTTACCATCCATGAAATTTGAGAAAGTACTCTAGAATGTCTCATACTTTCATTCCAAAAAAAAAATTATAGTATTATTATTACTATAAATTATTATAACAATATTATTGAAACATTAATATTAATAAATTATAAAGGGGATGTAGGAGTAGGAGGGGTTCTTATTGGCCCTGACAAAAAAATTGAAGAACAATTTGCATGGGCACTGGGACACACGACAAATAATCAAGCGGAGTTCTTGGCTCTTTGGAAAGACTTGAAAATAGCTCTCGAAATAAATATATCTAGTATTTTGGTTTTTGGTGATTCGATGGTAATAATACATTAGGTTATTAAAAATAAATGTGGGTTAAGTAACGACTCCCCTCCTATCCTTCACTCGATCCTCTTGTTATCCTCCAAGTTTGAGCACTTAATATTCATCCATGTTTACAGGCATCTTAATTCTATGGTTGATGCTTTGGACAAATGCACCTCAACGATAACCCAAGATCATATTGAGTTGGATCATATAAATTTTAAAATTGCCCACATCCCTTAATTATGTTAATTCCTATGTTAATTCCCAACTGTCATTTTTTAATTCAAATTTCGATCCTGCTGGAAATATCTTGTGTCAGAAGGTCGGGACTCTCGTATTTCGAAATATCTAGTCCCAAGTCATAATCGTAGTGCTAAGCAACTTTGGGATTTATAATATCAAACTTTTTTGGCGTCGATTTTTAAATTTCTCCTCTAGGTGTCTCTTCCCATCTCATAAGGATCATAAATTCTCTTCCTCGCTGCATTTATTGCAACGCCAAACAAAAAGAAATTTCATTGCTAACAAAAGAATGACACTCCTAGAAATTGCTTTTGCTGATGGGTTCGTTGTGGTTGAATCTTTTTGTTTTTTATCATATGCTTTATTTTGCAATGTAAATACTTCTTGATTTTAGGGGTCTATTGCAAATTTATAAGTAGATACAACTTTATCCTAGGGAAGAAATGCAACCACAATGCTAGCATTAATTTTGTATGGTATGACGAATATTTACATACTTTGAATTCAGAAAGACTATGTAAGGGTTCTGACCCATAATCCAAATTTTGTTAATACAAATCCCTATTTATCTCTTAAAAAAAAACATTATAAATATTAATATATTGTTATTATTAACATTAATATCAATATTTTAATATTACATTTCTAATAATATTATAATGTAGCACCTAATACTATTTCAATAATAAAATTAAAATCTAATATTATTATCATAATCTTAGGAGGAAACTCAATTGGTGATCGAAGTGAAGTGAAAGCGTGCAAACTAAGAGATCAAGGTTCAATCCCCTAGTCGTGATCCGACCTAGAGAGAGGAGGATAGGTTGTAGGCCCCCAAAGATATAGCAGTAGCAACCATTTTTGACCATGTGTCACGTGAGTACGGCCCAATTATCGATTCCTCTAGGTTACAAAAAGCAAATATATAATAATAATAATAATAATAGCAATACTACACTAGTATTATTATTGTATTAATATTTTTTTTTGTAACTTGGTAGGACTACATCTTCATCATGTCCAACTTCTCATCCCGATCAGGGGGGATAGCACAAGATTTGAACCCAAGACTTCCAATTCAGTGAGACTTCATTTCTATGACCATTACCAATTGAACTACCCCAAATGGACATTATTGTATTAATCCTATATTAATATTGTATTTTATTATGAATACTTTATAATAATATATTATTATAATGATGGTAATATTAGATGATAATACACTATTATATTAAAGAGATAATGAAGATAATAATAATAGTGCATTGTATTATAATAATATTATTAACAACATAGATTCATATTAATTCTATATCTATTTGAAAGTGATAATAATATTTTTTAAGATAGAAACAATTACCAATTTTATAGCAGGTTTTAGATAATTCTAAAAAAATGTGAATTTTAAGAATTTTAAAGGGTTGAAAATAAAAAGTGCATTCTCTTATCCTATTTATATTCACATTTAGTTATAAGTGTATAAGGGGTTATAAGTGTATAAGGAATGTATAAAAGAAATAAGTAATCTACTACATAAAGAAAAAGACAAAATATTAACTCAACAATAACATATTAAAAACCTAAAATTAAAAGTTAAATTAAACAATAACTTAGATATAAAGATAGTATTAATATGATAATACTACTATTAGAATAAAAAATATTAGTATAATAATATATAAAAGAAGTAAAATATTATAATAAATAATAACTATTATATCATAGTATGATATATCTATGATATAGTAAAATTATATAATAAAATATAATATTATAGTATTATTTAAATATTATATTTATTGTAATAATAATACATATATAAATATTCATAACAAATTATTAATACAACAATTTTTTTAAGCTATCTTTGTATTGTATTAGGAAAGATTTACGTTAGTTTAGGAAAATTATTGTCTCTAGCATGGTATCTTGGAAACCAGATCAAAGGCAATAAAGTAGAGAATCAAGAACTTTCAAAGTTATAAGAAAGTTCATAAACAATAAATATCAAAACCATTTGTTGTTTGTAACAATTCTGAGTTAAAAGTTCATGTAATAAAGTTAATAAAGATAAAAATAAGACCAAGGTCATGGGACACATATTCCAAGCTGAATGTTGGGAAAAACATCCTAGTGGGTGTCACTTTCGGTTTATTATGGCTAAGGAAATTGGAAAAGGCATTGGCAAAGACTTTGGAAAGGCAAAAAGACATTATTTGGCAGTTTATTTATTAAAATAAAGAAAAATAGGAGAAAAAAGAGATAAAAGGTCACATGTTTGTATGGGAGGGAAATTAAAGGAAAAATAGAGGAAAATCAAGAAAATAGAGGCCTCAATAATAAAAAGGCTTTTGAGGATCAGTTCATAACTTTTGTCAGTTTAGTTTTGGAGCTCTCTTTATTCTCTCATACTATTGCACACATAAAGCATTCTTGGAGCACTCTAGTATTGGAGAAAGGAAAAGAAAAGGAAGGACAAGGGAAGGAAGGGAAGGACAAGGAAAGCAAGGGACAAATAGGGAAAAGTTGGATCAGGTAGATTCAATAGGAAGAATTTCAAGTAACAAGTTGCACTTGTGATTTCCTAACTGGTTTGTGAATGCATGGTACATGAATTTGTGTATTTGGTTCTCTTACTGTCATTTACATGGGTTTTTCTAGGTGTGACAGTGGTTTCAGCTTTGCCTTACCATTTCTGGATAGCCACGGTGTGATGGGATTCTTTTATTTGGTTGATCTTTGGGTTGCTAGAATATTTTGGAACCGGGTGAGGTGGTCCCAGGAAAATTCCCAAGGGTTGGGGGTGGAGGTGGTTTAATCTCAGGTAATACCTCAACAGGTGGGTGGAGACACGAAAATTCCTCAAGGTATTGGTGAAGAAATTTTGAGGCATCAAATCTTGTTTTGGGCTTAGTGATCTCTTGACTGGTTTTGGCGGGATCACACTAGCCTAAGGATGGAGGTGGCTTAATATTCGGGAAGCCCTGATTTTTTATGTTTTGGTTTTCTTGTGTGATCTCTTGACCGGTTTTGGCGAGATCACAGGAGCATGAGGGTGGAGGTGGTTTAATATTCAGAAATCCCTGGTTTTTTATGTCTTGATTCCCACATTCATGCTTGGAATATGGCATGGGGTGATTGGTTGAAAGAAAGATTTGGTTCAACCCAATCTATGGTTGGGTGGTATGTGGAAGTCCCTGACTTGGTTGACTTTTGCATATGTTAATAAGAGCTCTTTTCCTATTATATTTTGTGAGTACTTGTACTTGATATTGTGTGGCTTTGATCGATGTTCTATCATGGTTATTATTCTCGTTATGTTGGTTCTAACTATGAATCTTGATATGTTTTGATTAGTTGATGAATGGTGAATGAATACATGAGCTAAAAAAAATTATTGCAACTATTATGAGAGGGAATTAGGCCTTCTTGGTCATTCTCAGATAAGTTTAAGACCCCTATGTTCAGATATGCATTCATGACCTATATATTACATGTTCAGCATATATTTGACGAAATGATTGTCATGGTTAGGCATAGTTAGGTCAAGTCCTTGATCAAGTTTTATATGAATGGCTTTGTCATGATGTTATTTATCATCTTGGAAAATCTCAATGAATTCTTGGTAGTGGTATAGAGGCTATCCTGCAATGGTGGCTCAAATTCTGAGACCACACCCTATGAAATGGAAGTTTTGGGTCATAAGCACACACTTACAGGCTTATGCATGTGTTTGGAGACTTATAACCGTATGTAATCCTTGTCATGCATGCGGTTGTGAGCCCATATCACTAAAAAATCATTTTAGCTCAGGGTTTGGGCACTTGGAGTGGTTGCTTAGATCCTGGGTGTCATGTAGATCCTAAGGAAGGTCAATGAATTTCAAGTTTGTCGACTCCACTTCCTTAAATGTACTTAGGAGGTTGAGTCATGTCATAGTAGCCCTCAACTCATGTTCACCCCAACACCGACATGCCAGTTAAAGTGGATAAATGTGGTAGGTGGTGTTACAGATTGGTATCAAAGCATGGTTCAAATACTTGGATTGAATGGGTAGAATGTGTTTGTCATGCATGCATGTCAGTGCCTATATGGTTTTTATGCATGCATATTCATGGTTATGGTTTTCGTGCATGAGGTCATTGTATGCAGTTAGTATTATCACGCATGATGTCGGTATATTAATATGATTATGTATATATACATGTATCGTGTTAATTTGGACTGCATTTGTAGACGAGATAACCTCCCCTGAACTTCACTGAGGTATGTTGATTATGTTTGTATTTGGTATATTTGACATGGTATGTTTGCAGGAAGAAGAGGATCAGAGATGACTAGAAAAATGGTGGATTAGAGTTCACAAGACTCTCCTTACATATCATATGAGCAACACAAAGATGAGTACTCTCCAGACATAGAAAACACCTTGAGAAGTTTAAATGAAGGAATACAAAGTTGCAAGGCAATTAATGACAGAATCATTCAGTCACAGGAAAGGATTTCTAGGCCATGGGAGAAACAAATAGAGGTCAATTCAGTTATCCTTCAGAGTTTGTCAAACTTGCGGAGATAGGGACAACCACATATCAATTATGGACAAGAGGGTAGGACTAATGGGGCATATGGTAGTAGGTCTCATGGTGGGCACAGGTTGGACAAGGATGACACAGTCAGAGATGGCAGGTTCTTGGATACACCTGACAAGAGAGGTGGTGGTTATGGGTTGTATTCTAGTTCTAGTTCAGATAGTATCATGGTCATATCATTATCATCCTTACAGGAGGAGTGAGATGGGATATTTTCAGGATGAGTTCAAGAAATCCAAGCGACCTACATTCGATGGAGATTTGAAGAAACCATAGGATGCAAAGGCATGGTTGCTTGGAATGAAGAAGTTATTTGAGCTTCATGATTACACAGAGAACATGAAGGCTAGAATAGCTATTTTCAGCCTCAAATGGAAAGTAAACATCTAGTGGGAATATGTGAAGCGTGTCAGAGACATTAGGATAGAGGAGTTGTGTTGGCATGAATTCAAGAGAATATTCAAGAAGAAATACTTGTCAAAGAGGTACTATGATGGAAAGGCCAAGGAGTTCTATGAGCTAGAGATGGGATCTATGAAAGATGAGGAGTACACGACTAAGTTCCTGGAGTTGTCGAGGCATGTGTCGTATCTTAAGGATGAGAAGCTGAAAGCTCAAAGATTTATTTGTGGATTTCAATTAGCATTTAGGGATCGAATTGAGTATGATGAGCCTCGGTCATTGGAGGAATTCATTGGAGAGCTGAAGCACTATTATGAGAAATTGAAGTGTAAGATCGAGTCTAAGAAAGGTTGGAAAGGGAATGACAAGACTAAAGGTAAATGGCCACTGAAGCAGAAGAGACCTCGAGATGCAGTGAGAAAGAGAATGTTGCTCCTTATAAGAAGTTTAATGCAGTTGAGAAGGGACATGGATCTTAGCTCGAAGAACAGCAAAATAGAGGTAGTGGGCCTTTGCAGTGTTAGATATGTGGAAAATGATCATCACAAGAAGGATTTTCCATTGTATCAAGGTGGTAGACCTCAGTTCTATAATGCTCAGGAGGTGCAGACTATTGGGGATGTTGGATAGAGTATTCCTCATACTATGCAACATTTGATAACAAGCAAGTGGATCACCAGGCATCCATTATTGATATGAAAAGTAAGTTATGTGATCGATTTGTTTCTATTTTGATTGATCTTGAATCTAATTATAGTTATGTTAACCCTAGCCTAGTGGATAGATGTGGTTTGAGAAAATAAGTGCATGCAAAGTCTTGATTGGTGCAGTTGTCTACTGGAAATAAGAAAAGAGTTCATCATTGGGTAAGAGTTGTTGATTTATGGTATAATTGGATGTGCTCTAAGAATCAAAACTTGCAGGGAGGCTTATTCTCCAATACCTAGAAATCGTTTTGGGAAATTCCACTCAGAGACAGTTTTATTAAAATAATTAATTATTTTTAATGGGACCCTAAGTCTAAACTTAGGAGATTAAAATAATTAAATGGTATTAATCTAACTGTAGGTGTAACTTCTAGAATAAGACAAGGATCAAGCCAAAATGATCTAAGCCATCGATTAGAAGTTATTCTAGGTCGTTGGTTGTCCAACATAAAGATATAAGAAGAGGCTTGAGGGGCACTTGGAGAGCACATAAAGGGGAGATTAGAAGTTCGATTTTCTAATGTAGAGTAGCTGCTAGAAATATTTTCGGTAGTGATCTTTTGCAGTGAGGGGTAGGGATAGTATCTGAAGGGAAATCTTTCCCGGTAGGATAATACTCAGCAGATAAGAGAGGGAGAGATCCAGAAGAGGCTGCATAGAGCCAGAAAGGCTGACACAGAGCCACGCAGGGCCATGCAAAGGCATCGTAGGTGTTGGGGTGGGGTCCCCTGGGTCAGTTTTGGGGCAAAATCCCAAGTTTTGGGGAAAAATCCCAAGTTGTGATGTAAAAAGATGTAAAGTCTCCGCAAAATGTGGTCATGGAGCGTGTAGCTAGTTAAGAGTTAAAAAGGGTTTACCCTTCTTTTATGTAACTTGAGTCGGCTTTTGAAGATCTATCCATGGTCCACAGACCATGGGATTGTATAAATAGGTGTGTCTTAGGGATGTCTAAGGCAAGAAAAAAAGAAGTTGTCCATGGGTACAAGCGAAGAAGTCTAGCGTAGAAGTAGAAGTCTTAAAGGAGGGAAAGGCTCTGCAGTTAAGTGCATAGAGGCCTCGAGTATTGTCTGCAGCTGAGTGCACGGACCCCTACAACTGAGTGCACAGGGAATTTTTGAGTCTGTAAGCTTAACTAAATATAAATAAAGAAGATTTTTGCAGAAATTCTTGTGTTTTATCTATTATCTTCTATTATGTATGAATGTGCTTCATGTTGTGATGAATCATGGTTTTGTGAAATAATGATGTATTGATGCGCGACTTTACTTGATCTACATTGTTATCTGAACGCAATTAACGTTAAGTGATTACGCAAAGATTATAACGATTTCTATTAAAGTTATCAAAAACTTAAGTAGATTTGATAAAATAATGGTCTAAGGGTAATCTAAAGCACGCGTAACATTTTCAATAGTGATCTTTTGCAGTGAGGGGTAGGGATAGTATCCGAAGGGGAATGTTTCTCGGTCGGAGAATACTCAGCAGATAAGAGAGGGAGAGATCCAGTAGAGGTTGCACAGAGCCAGAGAGGCTGATACAGAGCAATCCAAGGCCATGCAAAGGCATCGTAGGTGTTGGGATGGGGTCCCCTGGGTTAGTTTTGGGGCAAAATCCCAAGTTTTGATGTAAAAAGATGTAAAGTCTCCACAAAATGTGGTCGCGGAGCGCGTAGCTAGTTAAGAGTCAAAAAGGATTTTAACCTTCTTTTATGTAACTTGAGTCGGATTTTGAAGATCTACCCATGGTCCGCGGACCGTGGGATTGTATAAATAGGTGTGTCTTAGGGATGTCTAAGGCAAGAAAAAAAAAAGTTGTCTATGGGTACAAGCGAAGAAGTCTAGCACAGAAGCAGAAGTCTTAGAGGAGGGAAAGCTCTATAGCTGAGTGCATAGAGGCCTCAAGTAGTGTCCGCAGCTAAGTGCACAGACCCCTGTAGCTGAGTGTGCAAGGAATTTTTGGGTTTGTAAGCTTAACTGAATATCAATAAAGAAGATTGTTGCAAAAATTCCTGTGTTTTATCTATTATCTTTTGTTATGTATGAATGTGCTTTATGTTGTGATGGATCATGGTTTTATGAAATAATGATGTATTGATGCGCGAATTTACTTGATCTACATTGTTATCTGAACGAAAGTAATGTTAAGTGATTACGCAAAGATTATAACGCTTTCTATTAAAGTTATCAAACACTTAAGTAGATTTGAGAAAATAATGGTCTAAGGGTAATCTAAAACACGTGTAATATTTTCGATAGTGATCTTTGGCAGTGAGGGGTAGGGATAGTATCCGAAGGGAAATCTTTCCCAGTCGGAGAATACTCAACAAATAAGAGAGGGAGAGATCTAGCAGAGGTTGCATAGAGCAAGAGAGGCTGACACAGAGCCACACAGGGCCATGCAAAGGCCTCGTAGGTGTTGGGATGGGGTCCCCTGGGTCAGTTTTGGGGAAAAATCCCAAGTTTTTATGTAAAAAGATGTAAATTCTCCGGAAAATGTGGTCGCGGAGCGCGTAGCTAGTTAAGAGTCAAAAAGGGTTTTACCCTTCTTTTATGTAACTTAAGTCAGCTTTTGAAGATCTACCCATGGTCCGCAGACCAAGGGATTGTATAAATAGGTGTGTCTTACGGATGTCTAAGGCAAGAAAAAAAGAAGTTGTCTATGGGTAGGAGCGAAGAAGTCTAGCGCAGAAGCAAAAGTATTAGAGGATGGAAAGGCTCTGCAGCTGAGTGCGGAGAGGCCTCAAGTAGTGTCCGCAACTGAGTGCACAGACCCCTACAGCTGAGTCCACAGGGAATTTTTGAGTCTGTAAGCTTAACTGAATATCACTAAAGAAGATTACTGCAGAAATTCCTGTGTTTTATCTATTATCTTTTGTTATGTATGAATGTGCTTTATGTTGTGATGAATCGTGGTTTTATGAAATAGTGATGTATTGATACACGACTTTACTTGATCTACATTGTTATCTGAACACAATTAATGTTAAGTGATTACGCAAAGATTATAATGCTTTTTGTTAAAGTTATCAAACACTTAAGTAGATTTGAGAAAATAATGGTCTAAGGGTAATCTAAAGTGCGTGTAAGTAGCTAATTGACCTGTGCAGGGTCCGCAAAATACAATCGTAGACCTTCATGAAGGTCTAGAGGCCGATTGTAGGAAGTTACAGGAATAGGCTATAGGAGCATAGAGGTTTGCACGAAGGCAGATCTAGGTCGCCAAAAGGAAATCACACTGATCTCTGGGTGCAGAAACTTGGTTCCAGCATCCCCCCATACTGCTTTAGGTGAGACTTCAGTCCGCGCACCACAGGCTGATGCTAAAAGGGCCAGTAGTGTAGGGATTTGTTTGGCGCATCTAACTCTGAACCTAGGTTAGGACCCCCCAAGCCAACAAATGGTTCTGTTCACAAGACCGGGATCTGCATAAAGAGATGTGCGATGTCGCATCACTGGAATCCGAGCAAGAAGGAAATTGAGAAGTGGTTAGATAGAAAGATCCACGAATTCACGACACAAGAAAAGAGGAATCCATGCCTAACAAAAGAACAGTGGTTGGACAAATATTTGTACACAGAAATACACGAAATCTTCTTCTTCACCTTCCCAATAGAACTATATGAGTGGATCGCTAAATTGGCAGACATCCAAGGAAGGTGTAGGCTTGACGGTCCAATAGTGTGGGCCCCAGAGCTTGTGCGAAGGTTGGAAGCTTCTGAAGTTAAGATCGCGTGTGCAGTTGATCACTGGCTTGATCAAGTCATTGGAGGATTTGTTATAGAGTTTGCGGCTGATACCTCAGTCAGTTACAGTGAAGTAGAGTGACGCTTCTTCAAGGGACCATGAGATAAGTACTTGAGATATTTGAATACTTGGATTAAGATGCTCTAGTGTGAAAATCGGGTTATTTCATTATCTTGATGTTTGGATCTACGCAAAGTGGATGAAGATTTAGAAATCAAGGAAAAACAGGTCCTGAATATAGTCCATTGATTGGACCTCCTTCAAGCAACGAAGAGGGAGCAGCACAGGCTTCACCGTAGAGAGTTGTTCAGTTGATAAGGCAGGGTATTCTATGGATACCTCATCTGTCCACACCACCTCCACAACATACACCTTCACCCACACTGCCACCATCATTGTCGCTAATCAACATGTCGAATACGATGAAGTTGCCAGTTTTCAAGGGATTAGGAAGTGAGGACTCGGATCAGTTTTGGTTTGTTGCGAAGGCTATGAGGACAACACAACAAATTACGGATGATAATAAAAATAAGGCGCAATTAGTCACCGCTCTTCATGACTGTGTGCTGACATGGTATGTGAAGTATTGCATTGATAATCCATTGGCGTCGTTGGCAGATACTCAGACCGCTTTCAACAAGGCATTCGTTAAGCCTAAATCTAAATTGCAGTTGGTAATTGGATTTAAGGAAATCATGATGAGGCCCGGTGAAATTCCATGGGATCTAGATTAAAGACTGAAGTGCGGGATCTGGGAAGCTAATATGAATCTCACAGATAGCCAGCACCACGACTAGTTTATAGCTGCGCTCCTACCCCACTTAAGGATTTCTTTATCACAACAAAAGATAAGAACTTAGGCGGAAGCCGAGGAAACCATGATGAGATTGCATGAGTCACCTATCTAGGACACTTCTTTGGGAGTTCAATAGATTCATGCGAGTTGCAGAATCTCTTCTTGGAGTTACAAATCTTGAAAAAGGAAAAAGCGGCTCGGATGGAGGTGGGCGAAGAGGTGTGGTGTATCAAGTGTAAAAGTCAGGGGCATGATAAAGATCACTTCCCCGTCTTCATGAATTACATCACATGAAGGGGGCCTATGCCCCTAAGGTAGGAAGTTCCAGTAGGACCCAGTGCGGGGCCAGTGCTATGGTGCGCTATTTGTCAAGTAGCCGAAAACATGTAACAGACAATTGTCTTTTGATACAAAAGTTTGTACAAACCACACAACAATTGTTCTCCGATTTCTGCAAATCAGTGGGCCACGATGAGCGCCACTGTCGGAGCTATGAATTAATGATGGAGAGGATGCCTACATATCGAATGCAAGAAGAAACATGGCCTCCATATCAAGGCGCTGGGGGAATGCGCACAGGATATCAGGGGCGCAGACGAGGCCGAGGAGGAGGACCTAGTAGGGGTCGGGGGCATGTCATTTGTTACAATTGTGGAACGCCAGGACACTACGTGCAGGAGTGTATGAATCAGATACACCCGTTACTGCAATCAATTTGAACACACAATCGAAGAATGTCCTGTATTGATGGCCAAGATGTAGGAGAAGAATGCGCGACCTCAACATCCTACCCAAAACTTACAAATGATGAGGGTTGATCCCCGCGAAGAGGACCCGAATGTGAATATCATACTACGAAGCGGGATCATAACTGGTGACAATAAGAGAAAGCAGCCTGAAGAGGGTGGATGGGTCCGTAAGGCTCCAGAAAAGGAGGTTGGGTTTGATCTAGAGCATGTGAATGAAACATTCATGGAAGCAAAGAAAAGCTTTGCTAAGGCCTATACCTCAGGAAGTCAGAACAAACTGCCAGATACCAACACGCCTACAGAGGTTGACCCCTTTGTGCTTACCACATTCTTGGAAACTTGTATGAAATTACTGCGTGATAGCAAGGTTGTGAAAGGGCTACAAGAGTTAACAAACAAGTGTGCCAGTAAGGATAATACTTCTGATGGACCCCATGTAGTTAGAAATATCAGTAAGCATAACACAAGAACTGGGCACGAGATGAGGCCTACCATGCAAATAAGATACTATGAGATGGAATAGGTTATCTTGGATTTGGGGTCTGACACAAATGTATTGCCTAAACAGACCTGGGAGAGAATGGGGAGACCTACGCTGTAGTGGTCTTCGATTCAACTAAGGATGGCGAACCAACAGAAGATTATCCCTATGGGATGATTGTGGGGAGTTACCATAGATATAGAAGGTGTGAGTGCGCTAGCCGATTTTGAAGTAATAGAGATTGTTGATGATAGCAATCCATACCCACACTCTTGGGAATTGATTGGGCTATCGACATGAATGGGGTCATCAATTTGAAGAAGCAAACTATGTTGTTTGAAAGGAAATCGCTTCGCGTTGTAGTACCATTGGACCCTACAGAAGGACCATGCTATACTAAAGCGTTCCGCGACTATGAGGAGAGTGAGGATGATAGATCAGATCCATAAAATCACAGCACAAGATCAAGACTGGGTTAATCCGACAGATAATGGATGAATTGCATGGGACCGAGAAAATTCTTGTACCTCAATTTCATTCGAAGAGTTGGAACATTGGAAAAATAGGTTGCATGAAGTATCCACATTGCGCTGCAACATGATGACCAAATCGTTGCATTGTGTGTCGTCAAAGGTAATAAATTTGCCTTATTATGATGGTTTAACTGACGTAGATAAATTTTTGGATTTTTTTGAAAGATAAGTTCCAGAGGATTACCACTTTCAGGCATGGACTAGGCACTGCACACTACGCCCACTCGGTGGTGGGGTATGCACAAAGACAACTTTGATGAGTGGCACGATTACAAAAGGATGATGAGAATGCGATTTCGTCATCCTAAAGTACGGATAGGTGAGAAGTATGATGGGAGGAATGACCTGCGTGATCATTTGGCCAAATGGACTAAGGTATATGGAACGGAGTCGCGGCTAGAATGGGTGCATTTATTCTGTCACACTCTGGACATAATCCCTATGAATAGGTATTTGGAAACGGAGCTCCGCCACGGCACCGCGGAGTGGGATGTCTTAAGAGAAGGGTTCGTGAGGACATTCATCTTTGAAGACGAGTTCGAAAGCATAGATGAGGCACTGCAGGAGGTTAAGGTAGCGATCTTCAGAATATCGCAAGATCCTTTGGAATTGGTTCAACCAGATTGGAGCACCCAGTTGCACCATGCGCCGGAATTCTATAATATGATTGCTGAAGTGGAGGATGAAGATCCAAGGAATATCAATATCCCAGAGGCAGAAGGTCACCGTGAGGTTGAGGGACCGCAGATAGAGAATCCATACATCACGCACCATTGAAAACTAGACGAGTAAAAATTGGCACAGAGGCAGAGCCGATGTTTGCAAAGATTGGGGATTACTGGGATTATGCTACAGTATATAAAGTTGCTGAGTTGCTCAACGAATATCAGGATTTATTCCCTACAAAATTTTCAAACTTGAAAGGCATCATAGGTGATTTGGGAGTGATGAAACTAACTCTGAAACTAGACTCGAAGCCCGTTAAGTAGAGGCCATATCGCCTTAATCCCAAATACAAGGAAAAGGTTCGCTTGGAATTGGACAAGATGCTTGAAGTAGGTATTATTGAACCAGTGGAGGAATATGATTGGGTAAGCCCGATGGTAGTTCAGGGAAAGAAGCAGAAGGACGAAATAAGGATTTTCATAGATCTAAGAAATCTTAACGATGCATGTGTCCCTGATCATTTCCTGACACCGTTTACCGACGAGGTCCTGGACAATGTTGGAGGACAAGGGGCCTATTCGTTTACTGATGGGTTCTCTAGATACCATCAGATCAAGATCGTGCCATAAGAGAGGAGTAAAAAAACCTTCGCGATGGAATGGGGTTGTTTTTAGTAGACGGTGATTCCCTTCGGACTCAAGAATGCACCAACAATATTCTCTCGCGTAGTCATCGCGGCGTTCAAAGAGTTTATTCACAAATTTTTGGAAGTCTATTTCGATGACTAGACAGTGTTTGGGCTTGTCAAGCACCATGTAGACAGTCTGCGCTTAATGTTGGATACATGCCGAAGGTATCAGATTGCATTGAACCTGAAGAAGTGCTTATTTTGTGTCCCCTTTGGGATTTTGCTGGGTCATGTTGTATGCAAGCAAGGACTCATGGTGGACCCTGCCAAGATCATGGTAATAATGAATTTGGAAGCCCCAAGGAGTGTTAAACAGTTACACGCAATGTTGGGCCATATCGGGTATCATCGAAAGTTTATCAAGGCTTATGCTCAGATTACCGCGCCCATGGAGAAGTTTCTAAAGAAGGATGCTACATTCTGCTGAAATGAAGAAGTTCAACGCAGTCTGGATGCTTTGAAGGAGAAAATGGTGATCGCGCCGATCTTGGTCTTCCCAAACTAGAAAAAAGAATTCCATGTGCACGTTGATGCCTCATGTATTATGTTGGAAGTAGTGATAACATAGGTTGGCGAAGATAACATGATCAACCTATAGCCTTTGCGAGCAGGAATTTGTTAAAGGCTAAAGAATAATTATTCGACGACACAGCGTGAAGGATTGGAGATGGTGTACACACTCCAAAAATTCAGGCATTACCTGTTGGGTGGACATTTCAAGATGTACACAGACCATTCTGCATTAAAGTATCTAGTCAATAATCCTTTGTTGTGGGGGGGGAATATGCAGATACCTCTTGTTATTCCAAGAATATGATTTTGAGGTAATTGTGAAACCAAGAAGGTTGAATGCAGGACCTGATCATCTGTCGTGCATTGTGATAGGAGAGGAGCCTACTAATTTGGAGGAAGGGTTGCCCGACACACAGCTCTTCATAGTGCGCATAGAGGATAACCACTTCGTGGATATTATCCACTTCTTGACTACAGGGATGGCTCCAGAAGGATACATTGGTCAGCAGAAGAAAGAGTTGGTGGTGTTCATGGCTGATTTCTCAGTGATTGTAGGCCATTTGTATAAGATGGGATCGAACGAGATACTTCGACGATATGTGTTCGATTTTGAACGAAATAGTATCCTCACTGAAGCTCATGGAGGAGCTGCGGGAGGACATTATACAGGGAAAGAAAAAACGCAGAAGGTTTTGTGCATTGGGTTGTGGTGGCCAACGTTGCATAAAGACTCTAAAGCATATTGTAAGGCATGTGATGCATGTCAGAGGGCAGGCAAACCGTCGCGGAGGGATGAGCTACCGCTGAATCTGCAGGTACCATTGCAGCCATTTGGGAAATGGGTCATTGATTTTGGAGGACCGATTCAGCCCCTAGGTAATAAAACAAGTGCGCACTACATCATCACAACGACGGAATATTTGACAAGATGAGTGGAAGCACAGCCTATGAAGGACTGTACAAGGGCAACAACAACAAAGTTTTTGTTTGAAAATGTGTTGACCAAGTTCGGTTTCCCGAAGGTATTGATGAGTGACCATGGTACACATTTTCTCAATGAAACGATCAGCGCACTGACAGAAGAGTTCCAGGTTTACCATCACAAAATTACACCATATCATCCTCAGGCCAATGGAACAGTTGAGGATTTCAATAAGATATTAGAGAATGCGTTGATGAAGATTTGCAACACGCAACGGAATGATTGGGACGTGCACGTACCAATGGTGTTATGGGCATACAGGAATACTTGAAAAAAGCTAACAGGTCAGATGCCTTACCGATTGGTTTCTGGTGTAGAGGCTATAATGCCGATGGAATATATCGTACCGAGTCTATGCATAGAGGCTTTCACAGGGATGGAAAATCGCGGAGCCTTAGAAGAACAACTCACACAACTAATGGAGCTCGAAGAAGATAGGTTTCTGGTTGGATTCCATCAGCAGGTTCAGAAGGAACGCAAAAAATCTTGGCATGATCAACACATCAAACTGCGCACCTTCAAGGTAAATGACTTGGTTTTATTATATGATAGCAAGTTCACTAAGTTTCCAGGAAAGTTTCAGATGCACTGGCTGCGGCCATAATCCATCAAAGAAATCACAGATGGTGGTGCAGTTCAACTCTCTAAGTTGAATGGAGAGCCATTTCCGAGAAGGGTAAATGGAAGTTGATTGAAGCCATACACAGGGGATCCATCTCAATGACTACATGACGACAGGACAGTCTTAGCGCTCTAGGCAGTTGCAAGGGAGCGAGGGACTATAAACTACACTGCCTGGTTGGTGGAACTACGCGACAGAGGGGCTGCATAGAAAAGGGTAATGTCACAATATCAGAATGTGCACGAAGGGAGTTGCACTACGAGGAGAGATACAATGCAGCACAACCAGAAAATGATCGTTATAGTCATTGTTCATGATTTGACAGCCAGGAGATGGTTAAGAGGAGTGGGGGGTGGCATTTAAGGTTGAAACCTTTGAATATCTGCCGCCAAATCAACATTTATGGATGGATTTTGGGGGGAATGGTCGAATTTGAATTCAAATATGCCTATAAATTATGCATGGTTGTCCAGTAGAGAACACTTTGAATCCTTCGAATTTTCGAGTTGTGTTGTCCGCCATTTATGAATCCTTAGTTTTTTGCAGATTTAGTCGCCAGCTCTGTGTTTGATACTTTGCCTAAGGATACCCAACAGTTTATTCTCAACACCATTTCTGGATGAGGTGAGACTGCAAGCACCGAAGGAACCGTTTCCTCCGAGGGAGAGTCTCTGGAAGTTGTAAGCACGGAGGCTCCTTCTCCTGTGCCGAGGTTGCCTAGGCCGAAGCCTACACCAGTGCATGAAAATCCCAATCCCATGAAAGACAAGCAGAAGAGGCCAAGGCCAATGCGCAAGTCACTGAGTAAACTCTGGTACCCAGGCCTAGAAAAAAGAGGAAGCCATTAAGGCGTGGTTGGATCCTTGGTTGGAATAAGCCTACCAAGTCTCCGCCAACATACAGGATAAGTTAGCGAACCTACATCTTACACAGCAGAAGATCAAGTAGGATAGCGAAGGACCAGCCACAGAATAGTTGATCGAACATGTGAAGCAGGCAAGCACGCAGAGCACGACTAAAGTAGCTGTGGTGAAAGTGGAGCTGGGGGATCTTCGCAGCAGGATCTCCGCACCAGTTGAGTGACTCGAGGGCGAGTCACAATATTTTTGTTAGGGGCCTATTGGGATGGGGTCCCCTAGGTCAGTTTTGGGGAAAAATCTCATGTTTTGGGGCAAAAGCCCAAGTTTTGATGTAAAAAGATGTAAAGTCTCCGCAAAATGTGGTCGCGGAGCGCGTAGCTAGTTAAGAGTCAAAAAGGGTTTTACCCTTCTTTTATGTAACTTGATTCGGCTTTTGAAGATCTACCCATGGTCCACGAACCATGGGATTGTATAAATAGGTGTGTCTTAGGGATGTTTAAGGCAAGAAAAAAAGAAGTTGTCAATGGGTACGAGCGAAGAAGTCTAGCGCAGAAGTAGAAGTCCTAGAGAAGGGAAAGGCTCTGCAGCAGAGTGCGCAAAGGCCTCGAGTAGTGTCCGTAGCTAAGTGTGCAGGGAAGTTTTGAGTCTATAAGCTTAACTAAATATCAATAAAGAAGATTGTTGCAGAAATTCATGTGTTTTATCTATTATCTTTTGTTATGTATGAATGCGCTTTATGCTGTGATGAATAATGGTTTTATGAAATAATGATGTATTGATGCACGACTTTACTTAATCTACATTGTTATATGAATCTAATTAATATTAAGTGATTACGTGAAGAATATAACGCTTTCTGTTAAAGTTATCAAACACTTAAGTAGATCTGAGCAAATAGTGGTCTAAGGGTAATCTAAAGCACACGTAAGTAGATAATTGACCTGTTCAGGGTCCACAAAAGCCAATCGTAGACCTTCACAAAGGTCTAGAGGTCGATTGGAGGAAGTTACAGCAATAGGCTGCAAGAGCATAGAGGTTTATGCGAAGGCAGATCTAGGTCACCAAAAGCACAACACACTAATCTCTGGGTGCGGAAACTTGGTTCCAACATCCCCCCATACTTCTTCAGGTGAGACTTCAGCCCGCGCACCATGGACTGATGTCGAAAGGGCTAGTAATGTAGGGATTTGTTTGGTGTATCTAACTCTGAACCTACATCAGGGCCCCCCAAGCCAACAATAGGCTCATGTAGAGGCAATGCAGAGATTTGAGGAAGTTCGAAAATTTGCTGAGGAGATCAATTTCTATAGATGGAAGTTAGGGTGTGAGACCGGGAGAGCAGAAGTCGGAATCTCATAGGAAAATCGATCAGCCAGGAGGAGTGACGCAATCCCCAAAGGGTGTGACATTGGGCAGATGCAGTGACTACGCAGAGCTAGCCAGTGGCATCTAGAGATTGTGGGGAAGGCATCTAGAGATTGTGTTCATAAATTACTACTACATTATAATAAAACCCTCAAAGCTACTGCACGGATTTTCCCGCATTAGGTTTTTTCGGGGACATTTGTCCAAAAATAACTGTGTAGATGTGTTTTGTATTTATTTCTTGTTTAGTTTCTTGTTTCCATATTTTATTTAAATGGTGAAGGTTGCAGTGTATTTGTTTTAGTGTTTACCATAGGAAACGGTAAATAATTTGGTTTAGTAATTAACAAATAAGAGAAACGTAATCAGTTGTTGTACTAGGAATTTGGGCATCCAAATTTTCACATGGTATCAGAGTTGCAAGTGAAACAAGGCAGCAATATCGGAAGAGCCCAGCGTTAAAGGAGGAAGGGAGTTTGAAATTCCTGCATAGGCAACAATTTGAATCCCCTGAGGGTTTGCGTAGTCAGGCTAGGAGGGTAATATTTTCGTGGTAAATCTCTCTCTGGGTGAGTCAATAGAGAGGTAGGATTTCCAGATCGAGATTTGTTAATAGCATATGGAGCAGTGCAATAAAATATTTAGCGAAGAGGAGCTCCTCGTGTGATTTAGTTTTTTGCAGGAAATTGTCGGGCAGAAATATGTCAGAAGGAAGAAGAGATACTTGAGAGAATTTCTTCCTTAGAGAATTCCTAGCCAGGGAATTTGAATTCTCATTTAGTGAGCAACAGGAGGAGAGAGGAGGTCATTCGACATTTTAATTGGCAAAGATTGTAGCCAGTGGACTGAGAGATCAAGATAGGTTCGATAAGGCTTCCAACTATGTGATTTGGAAGGAAAGGATGTCATGCCTTCTAGATGAGCATTTTCTCAAAGTCTACGTCAACGTCGTGATGGATGAGCCCACAGATCTAGATCCACTCAAAAAGTACAAGGGAGAAATGGTGGAGACAAAGAGAATGATCCTCGATGGAGTAAAGGATCATATAGTCTATCACATCGCTGGCAGAAACACTACCAAGGAGATGTGGGATGCATTATCGACGTTGTATCAAGGATGTTCCGAGAAATGGAAGATGTATTTGGAGCAGAAGATCAGATCTATGCATATGTAGAAGGGAGAACACATTGACTCATTCCTCTCTCAGCTTTAGGAGACCAAAGATGAGCTTGCATTTGTGGGGTCAACAAAGCAAGGTTCCGACATGGTAATATTGGACCTAAATTTAGTATCTGTGGGGTGGCAAGTCTTTATCCAGAGCATCCTGGGTAGGGTGACTTTTCCAAACTTGGATGAAATGTGGGCATCCCTTAAGCAAGAGGAGCTAAGGAGAGGCTTGGTCAAGTGGAAACTTGATGAAAGCAGTAGCAGTGGGTCGAAGCCCAAGGAGGAGAAAGAGAATGAAACTCTCACATCCAAGGGGTAGAAGGAGCAACATAAGAAGATGAAAGATGTTTTGAAGATCAAATGCTTTAGGTGTGGTGAATTTGGTCACTACGCAACACATTGTCCTCTCGAGAAGAAGGACAAAGATGAGAAGCATGATCCGAAGGTTACATCCTCAAAGATCGAGGAGGAGGTGTTTGCCATGATAGCCCAGGCATCTCTAGGAGGGAGGTGGGGAGATTTAGAGTTGTAGTTTGAAAGGACTGCAGATGGGGAGGATCCTTGAGGATCCCACCTCTTAGATCAATTCCTTGCTACAAGAGCCCAAATCAGTAGTAGCAAGATGGACCAATGTCAGTTGGTGCAGAGGAGTGACAGAGTGACAATTGCAGTGGCTAGGAGCACTAGAGACTAAGAAGTGCATAACAAAATTCGCAGAAGTGCAGTTGGCATAGAGAAAAGGTCAGAACGCAGAGGTTTCAGAGGGTCAGTGTAGAGACTAGTAGCAATCAGAACTCTAGTAACGAGATGCATCATATTGAACGACAGTTCAGTAATTTGGGATGCTTTTCCGTTGTTGATGCAGTATCAGCAACAGTTGGAGAAGTTTGCAATGCAGATGTAGAGTTGGCAGTGGCAGGGCCAACAACAACATGAATGCAAAATTAAGAGGGAGTTGCAGTGTTGGCAATGGCAGGGTCTGCAGCAGTATAGATTCCACATTTGCACAGTAGTTGGTGGGCAGAGATGTCAGACGTTGGTAGTGCAGAATGAGATGTTGCAGAACATAGTGATGCTTCAGTAGGGTGCATTGTTAGAGCACATTCCTCACTAAGAGGGAGTTTTGATTTCGGGTAACATCGGATGTGATATAAGTCTCAAAATTAGCAGGGAGGCTTAGACGCATGCATTCTCCAATACCCAGAAATCGTTTTGGGAAATTCCACGAGGAGACAGTTGTATTAAAATAATTAATTATTTTTAATGGGACCCTAAGTCTAAACTTAGGAAATTAAAATAATTAAAGGGTATTAATCTAACTGTGGGTGAATTCTAGAAGAAGACAAGGATCAAGCCAAAATGATCTAAGCCATTGATTAAAAGTTAATCTAGGTCATTGGTTGTCCAACAGAAAGATATAAGAAGAGGCTTGAGGGGCACTTGGAGAACACACATAGGGGAGATCAGAAGTTCGATTTTCTGAAGCAGAGCAGCGGCCGAAAATATTTTCGATAGTGATCTTTTGCAATGAGGGGTAGTGATAGTATCCGAAGGGAAATATTTCTCATTCAGAGAATACTCAGCAGAGAAGAGAGAGAGAGAGAGAGAGAGAGAGAGAGATCTAGCAAAGGCAGCGCAGAGCCAGAGAGGCTGACGCAAAGCCATGCAGCGCCACATAGAGGCAACGCAAAGCCTTGAGGAAATCTAAAAATTAGCTGAGGATATCGATTTATGTAGCTGGAAGCCAGGGTGTGAGACCGAGAGAGAAAAAGTTGGAACCTCAGAGGTAAATCGATCAGCCAGGAGGAGTGACAAAGTGCCCAGAGGGTGTGACGATGGGTTGATGCAGTGACTGCACAAAGGCAGCCAGGGGCAATTCATTTAGTGGATGGATCAACCAGGACGTCTAGTGATAGTGTGAGGTAACGCACTTATCTCTCTATCAATGATATTCTTTATAACTGGTTTGTCAGGAGGGCATCCAAAGATTGTATTCAGAAATTACTACTGCATAAATAATAAAACCCTCAGAGCTATTGCACTGGTTTTCCCGCATTGGGTTTTTATGGGGTCATTTGTCCAAAAATAACTATGTAGATGTGTTGTGTATTTATTTCTTGTTGAGTTTCTTGTTTCCATATTTTATTTAAATGGTGAAGGCCGCAATGTATTCGTTTCAGTGTTTACTGTAGGAAATAATAAATAATTTGGTTCAGTAATTAACAAATAGGAAAAATGTAATTAGTTGTTGCAGTAGGAATTTGGACATCCAAATTTTCACAAGAGCTTCTACATTTGAGTTGAATGGTATGCCTATATCAACTCATATAAATGTGATTCCATTTGGATCATACAATATTCTTCTGGGTATGGATTGGTTGTACCTTCACAGAACTAACGTGGATTGTTATGAGAAGGATATTGAGTGTTTGGATGATAATAGAGTGAAGAGAATCTTGCAGGGTAAGAAGAATCCTACATAGGTAATAATGGTTACAACTATGTAGGAAAAGCACAGTTAGAGGAAAGGGTGTGTATTATTTGAAGTACATGTTTCTAGTGATAAAGGCATGGATATTGAGGATGCATAAGCCTTGAAGAGGTATCCAATTTTACAATGGTTTCAGGATGTATTCCCAGCAAAGATTTCAAAGTTACCACCTCACAGGGAAGTGGAATTCTCTATTGAGTTTGTATTAGGAGCAACACTAGCATTGAAGGCACCTTATAGGATGAGCACTTTAGAGCTAATGGAATTGAAGTTGAAGTTGAAGGAAATGCTTGACAAAGGATACATTAGGTCAAGTGTATCACCTTGGGGTGCACCAATATTGTTTGTGAAGAAGAAGGATGATACCCTTAGGTTTTGTATTGATTACATGTAGTTGAACAAGATGACGATCAAGAATATGTAGAAATTATTGCAGATCGATGATTTATTTGATTAATTGAAGGGAGCAACATTTTTCTCGAAGATTGATTTGAGATCATGATATCATCAGGTACACATCAAAGAAGAGGATGTTTAAAATACTACTTTTGGGACTAGGTATGGGCATTATGAGTTTTGTAGTTCCTTTTGGTTTGACTAATTCTCTATCTTATTGCATGTGCTTGATGAATAATGTGTTGCGTCCTTATCTAGAAAAGTTTGTGATAGTATTCATTAATGATATGTTGATATATTCTAAGAATGAGGAAGAACATGTCGAACACTTAGCAACAATATTGAGATTGCTAAGAGAAAATTAGTTGTATGCTAAGCTTAGTAAGTTCATTTTATTTGAAACAGAGGTACATTACTTGGGACATGTTTTTTCCAAGGAAGGCATGGAAATGGACCCGAAAAATATCATAGTTGTCGTGAAATGGGAAGCTCCTAGAAATGTGCATTTGGTAGATTCATGGGGTTAGCAGGTTATTACATGAGGTTCATCAGGGACTTCTCACATATTTCTTATCATATTACATATTTGTAGAGGAAAGGAAATAAATTTGAATGGATAGAGGAATGTGCAACTAGTTTTGAGCAGTTGAACCAATTGCTTACAAATGCTCCAGTTCTAAAGATTGATGATCCAGATAAAGAGTTTGTAGTGTTTACATATACTTGCAAGGGAGGACTTGGTGGAGTCTTGATGCAGGAGGGACAAGTGGTATGCTATGAGTCAAGGAAACTAAATTAGCATGAGAAAAACAATGTGACACATGACCTTGAGTTGGCAACAATCATTCATGCATTGAAGATGTGGAGGCATTATCTTCTTCGCAAGAGGTTTTTGTTGATGAGTGATCATAGTGGACTGAGATACTTATTTTACCAACCTAATCGAAATGTTAGGAAAGCTAGATGGTTTGCTACGCTCAGTGAGTTCGAATTCGAGATTGGGTACATCAAGGGTAAGGAGAATAGGGTTTCAAATTCTCTTAGCAGAAGAGTGCAGGTGAATCACATAGCAGTTATGAGTTCATATGGGACAAATTTATAGGATTGGATCTTATAGGCACGACAATAGGATGACAAGTGTCGACAGCTTAAGCACAGGTTACAACAACAAGGTACATGTGATCAGGATGTGGATTATCATCTCACGATAGATGGTTTGTTAAGATTTATGGACAAGATCTATGTGTCAGACAATAGTGAGCTCAATAAGTTTATATTGAGGGAATTTCATGTTAAGCCATATTTAGATAATTCAGGATATTAGAAGACTTCAACAACTATGAAGAAGTTCTACTGTTTTCCAAATTTGAAGACAGAGGTAGTTGAGTTCATCGCAAGGTGTTTAGATTGTCAACAAGTAAAAGCAGAGTGCAAGCATCTAGGTGGTCTATTGCAACCGATTCAGATTCCAGAATGGAAATGGGAAGTCATTTCCATGGATTTCATCACAGGTTTGTCAAGTACACCTAAACAACATGATTTAGTCATGGTTGTGGTTTCCGGGTTGACCAAGGTAGCTCATTTCATTCTAGTGAAGTATACTAATTCAGCTAGTGAGGTAGGTCAAGTCTTCATAAGGGAGACAGTGAGATTGCATGGTATTCCTGAGAATATTATATTCGACAAAGATGCTAAGTTCACTTCTAGGTTTTGGAAGGAGTTATTTGCAGGCTTGGGTACAGAGTTGGCCTTCAATACAACTTATCATCTACAAACAGATGGACAGACAAATAGGGTCAACATGATTCTGGAGGACATGTTGAGGATGTATGTTATGCACCAACAAAGGAGGTGGGAGAAGTATATTCCACTGGTTGAGTTTTCTTACAACAATGGGTAACAGGAATCACTGAGGATGAGTCTGTTTGAGGCAATTTATGGGTAGAGTTGTAATACTCCCATTAGCTAGAGTGGTCTAGTGAACAAGGTACTCATAGCACCAAACATGTTGGCTGAGATGGAATAAGAAAAGCAAGTTATCAATAAGAATATAAAGGAAACAGAGGACAGGAAAAAAATTTATGTACCAACACAGGGTGTTTAAGGAGTTTCAGGTTGGGGAGCATGTGTACTTGCACATCAAACCCAAGAAAATATCCTTGAGGATTGGATCATGTGCCAAGTTGGCACCTCAGTATTGTGGACCTTTCAAGAGCCATCAAAGGATTAGACTAGTGTCCTACAAACTTGCACTACCTCCAACAATTTAAGTCCATGATATTTTCCCTATTTCATTACTTAAAATATATGTGAAGGATGTTGATCATGTGATTGACTGGTCTGTATTGCAGGTGGATCCAGAAGGAAATTTCCAACCATAACTTCAATGCATATTGCAGCGAAAACAACTCATCCTTTGAAACTAAGCAATCAATCAAGTTAAAGTGCAGTGGAAGCACTTTGGGCTCGATGAAGCTACATGGGAGATGGATGATCAAATGCGGGCTATGTATCCTTTATTATTTATCGGTTGAGGCAAATGAGTTTTGGTATATGTACATATTTATGTATTATTGTTTTTGTAAATACCATAATGAGTTGTGTTATAAAGCTCCAATAAAAGGTATGGTTGTCATGTTGTCATGTTGGTTTTGCTCTTCAGCAGGTTGTTCATTATAAATATTGTATCAAACTGAGTTATAAATCTCCATGCGTAGTATGTTTTATTTTTCAATGGTTTTGTTGGTCATAGGTGTCATAAAACACCGAGAACGGTGGTCCACTAAGGGGGAGGGATCTATGACAAACCTAGGTTAAAATTTAATGTAATAAATTTAATAAAGGAAAAAATAAGACCAAGGTCATGGGACATGTATTCCAAGATAAATTTTGGGCAAAACATCCTAGTGGGTATCACTTTCGGTTTATTATGGCTAAGGAAATTGGCAAAGGCATTGGAAAAGACTTTGGAAAGGAAAATATGCATTATTTGGCATTTTACTTATGAAAATAAAGGAAAATAGGAGAAAAGGGAAACCAAAGGTCACAAGTTTTCATGAGAGGTAAATTGAAGGAAAAATATAGTAAAATGAAGAAAATAGAGGCCTCAATAATAAAATGCTTATGAGGATCAGTTCACAGCTTTTGTCAGTTTAGATTTTGAGATCTCTCTATTCTCTCATAGTATTGCACACTTAGAGCATTCTTGGAGCACTCTAGCATTGGAGATAGGAAAAGCAAAGGAAGGACAAGGGAAGTAAGGGAAGGACAAGGAAAGCAAGGGATAGACAAGGAAAAGTTGGATCAAGCAGCTTCAAAAGGAAGACTTGCCGGTAACAGGAGTCATGTATAATTTCCTAGATGTTTTATGAATACATGGTACATGCATTTTTGTATTTAGTTCTCTTGATGTCATTGGAATGGGATTTTCCGGGTGTGATAGTGGTTTTAGATTTTCCTTTCCATTTCTAGATAGCCATTGTGTGATTAGATTCTTTTATTTGGTTGATATTTGTATTGTGAGAATATTTTGGAACCAGGTGAGGTGGTATCAGGAAAATTCCCAAGGGTTGGGGGTGGAGGTGATTTAATCTCCGGGAAGCCCTTTGACAGGTGGGTGAAGATAATAAAAATTCCTCAAGGTATTGGTGAAGAAATTATGAGGCATCCAAGCTTGTTTTGGGCTTAGTGATCTCTCAACCGATTTTGGTGGGATCACGATAGCTTGAGGGTGGAGGTGGTTTAATCTCCTGGAAGCCCTGGTTGTTTATGTTTTGGTTTGATTATCTGATCTCTTGACTGGTTTCGGCGAGATCGTGGGAGGATGAGGGTGGAGGTGTTTTAATCTTTGGGAAGCCCTGGTTGTTTATGTCTTGAGTCCCACATTCATCCTTGGAATATGTCATGAGGGTGATTGGCTGAAAGAAAGATTTGATTCAACCCAATCTATGGTCAATTGGTATGTGGAAGTCCTTGACTTAGTTGGCTTTTGCATATGCTACTAAGAGCTATTTTCTTATTTTATTTTATGAGTACTTGTACTTGAAATTATGTGGCTTTGATGGATGTTCTATCATGGTTATTATTTTGGTTATATGTTGGTTATAAGCACAGTTCTATAACAAGTTCTATCTATGGCTCTTGATATGTTTTGATTAGTTGATGAATGGTTCATGAATGCATGAGCTAAAAAATGCTATTGCAACTGTTATGAGAGGGAAATAAACCTTCTTGGTGATTCTCAGATAAGTTTTAGACCCCTATACTTCGATATGCATTCATGACCTGTAGATTACATGTTCACCATATGTTTGATGAAATGAATGTCATGGTTAGGCCTGGTTAGGTCAATTATTTGATCACATTTTGTATGAATGGATTTTTCCTGATGTGATTTACCATTTTGGAAAGTCTCATTGACTTTTGGGCAGTGGTATGGAGGCTAGCTTGAAATGGTAGCTCAGAATTTGGGACCGCACCCTCTGAACTGGAAGTTTTGGGTCATAACCACACCCTTATAGGATTATGCATGTGATTAAAGGCCTATAACTACATGGAGGCATTTTCATGCATTCATTTGTGGGCTCGACTCACTTAAAAAGTAGTTTAGCCCAAGGTTTGGGCACTTGGAGTGGTTGTTTAGCTCCTGGGTCTCTTGTAGCTCCCGAGGAAGGTCAGTAAAGTTCCAGTTTGTCGACTCCACTTCCTTAACTATACTTAGGAGGTTGGGTCATGTCATAGTATCCCTCAACTCATGCTTACCCCAATAGGCCTGTTAAAATGGGTACATGTGGGAGGTGGTGTTATAAGAGACAAAAATAGCAACCTTATTGAGATACAAAGTCTATGCTAACAAGAAAATTAAATTGTGTATGGAAGTAAAGGAAAACATAATTGTAGCTTAACTCCATTTAATTCATTGCTTGCAACCCGCATTGGGGTATTGATATATTGAGGTTCTATATCCTGACATTCTTGTATTAAAGAGGAAGGGGGAGAGGAAGACCAAGAAGAATGGTTGAACATAGAGAGTGTAACACAACCTTCGTTGGCTAATTGATTATCCCATCTGCAGATATGTGAGGGAATGGAAATAGAGATGCAAGGAAGGAGTTGTTTGATGAGATTTAGGGAGCTTTCGAGTCTTCAACTTTTGGAAATTTGGAGAGACGAGGATTCGTAGAGGAGCTTAATAATAAGGGAAATGAAAAGATGGAAGTCACCTTCGAGGATTAGGTGAGAGAAATCAAGGGCGGATATTAGCCCCATTTCAAGAGCTTTGATTTCTATTTCATTATTACTATTGTGGCCAATGTAACCAAAATACAAATGAATAATGTATCTTATTTCTGAGCGAAAGACTCCCCCATAGCGTGCAGGACTAGGGTGTCCCTTGGAGGCACCATCGAAGTTTAACTAGATAAAATTAAAAGGAGGTGAAAACCATTGCGAGGGTGAGGGGGGAGTTGATGAGGGAGGAGGAGACAATATTTTGGCAGGGGAATAAGGAAAATTGAGAGCAACAAGAACATGCACCTCAGACTCTTGGACTTTCTTGTATGAGGCTGGCCAAATGGAGATAAGGATAGTTTTTTGGAAATTAGAAAGAGAGGTGTTCCAAAGAGATAGGTTGGAGTCCTGACAATTGTGAAACATATATTAATTGTGTTCTTTCTAGAGAACCCAAAGGATGAAACGAGGTGCAATAATCCAAGATCTATTGAGAATGGGATTGTAGAATGGGGAAAAGACCAATTATTGATCAAGTACAGGGAAAGATTCTTCAGTCATAAAGGTTGTATAAAGAGATTTAAGAACCAATTCCAAATATCATGGGGCAGAGGACAAGAGTAGAGAAGATGTTCACAATTTTCTTCAGTGGAAGAGTATAAGAAACATAGTGAGGGACCAAAATAACCCTGAGAGAGAAGCTTATCCTGGGTTAATATTTTTCTATGGAGGAGAAGCCAAAGAAAATAAGTTATCTTGGGCCAAAGATTATGATGCCATATTTTAGACCATACCTATTGATTCAATGTGTGATTATAATTGACATCATGGAAGTAAGCTTCTTTGATGGTGAAAGAACCCTGTGGCCAAAATCCCCACTGAAGTTTTTTTGGATCTTCAAAAAATGTGAGGTTGTCGATGTAGAAAATTTTCCTTGAATTGTTCAAGAGCTTGGGATAATAAGGGGATGTCCCAAGAGGAGGTAGATTTCCATCAATGATAATTGGCCTCTAGGGAGACATTTTCTTGTTAATCAGACACAAGAATTTTCGTCAAAGATTGCATAACATAGTGTTTATCTTAATGATGTTAATGGGAAAATTGTTTGGGAAATTGATGCCAAGAACCATCTCAAAAGCGGGTAGTTTTTCCATTCTTGACTTCTCAAAAGTAATGTTCTTATATTAAATGTTTTCCTTTTTAATCCATATTCCAAATAGATGATCCCATTGGAGATATATTTGTGTGGATGTATTGTTCATTAGGAATTTGTTTTTTATTTATTGGACAATGTTTTCTTCCATAAGTCCTAACCTTCTTGCAGCTAGTGCCACCAATGTTTGGCTCCTTGGACATTGTTCAAAATTTTTTTATTATTTTTTTTCACTCCTCCTCATAAGAAATTTTGTTGAAGGAATTTAATTTTATGAAGTGCGTTTTTGGGTGTTGCAATGGAATAGAGAAGATACATGGGTAGGGCATGCATGACATATTTAAGGAGGATAGTTTTTCCAGCTATGTTGAGTGAGCATAAAGTCTAGCTATCCAATCAGTTGGTAAAATTTTGAATGTGGTTAGACCAAATTTTGGTACGTAGGGAATTGGGAGATAAAGGGGTACCTAGATAGGTAGTGAGTAAGGTTCCCAAGAGATTAGTGACATGACATTGAATAGTGGGGGGGGGGGGCGTATTGAAGAAGAAGATCTCAAACTTATGTGAATTTTTTGTTGAAATTTGTAACTAGGTTTGGTCTTCATAATATTTTATCTAATCTTGATTTTATATATTTGATGTAAAGGAAAAAGGGAAATTATTATTATTATATAGCATGGGTTTCATGTTCAAATTTAAATTGTTCTAGGTCAAAGCACCCATTGTGTGCTTCTAGGTTTTTGTCATAGAGTCAAGAAGTCAAAAGAGTCATTATCACATGAATTAGACCTTATTGGGAATTTTGCATCAAGTCAAAAGAATTTATTTTGAGTCAAAAGTGACAAAATACCCCTCCAAGACAAAGTCAGTCTGGCAATGAAGAAGTCAGCCTCATTAGGGCTATTCGTCCTCCTCGAAATCATATATATAAGAAACTATTCGACTTCATTTGGAGACTCACTCACTCATTCGATCAAGGAAGAAAAAACAAGCAAGAGGGAAAGCGAAGGTCTATAAGAAAGAAGGAAATACAAAATTTTTCTTTTCTTTCTCTCTATCTCTCACATGTGCGAAGGAGGCTAGGTTTCTGTAGCTACAAGGACAAAATTTATGAACTATAAAAGAAGGGACGAAATCTAAAGTAATAAAGTCAATTTGATCATCTACAATCCTTTGAAGAAGAAGAAGCCCAAGCAAAGGAAGGAGGAAACCTAAAAGAGCCCTAATCACCCACACATGCAAAGTTGCAACTAATTTCAGGAGGACCAAAGTTGCAGGACTGCAGTGAGGGCTGAAATTTGTTACTGAGGGTCGAAGTTGAGCATTTGGAAGATATTTGACTTGGTTTGACTTGGTGAAGAGAAGCACATCCTCAAGAAGGTTAACCTGTTCTTGGAAGGGTCTTGGTCTTGAATCTAAGTTTCCTTGAATTCGTCATTTGAAGATTCTATAAGAAGAGAAGATATTTTTTGTGGGTTTTCCTCTCTAGGAGAGGTTTTGGCCCTAGCTTGCAACCTACATATTGTGTCCATTTTTGCTATTGATCTTCATGTTTTGGTATTTTTATGATTATAAAATTATAATAATAAGAGAAGAAGAAACTAATCATAAAGAAAAGTAAAAGAATATCCCAAGAAATTATCAAGTTAAAGAGAAATCACTTTAATTTAAGCCTTATTGTTTTCTCAACATGGTATCAAAGCTAAGGTTGACAAAGGGCATAATGAACATCACTACCTCCTTTAAGAAGTCATTAAAGTTCTCACTGAAGCAATTTTCTATGATGTCAAAACATCTCAAGCAAAGCATCAAAGCATTTGGGGATTTCCTAATTTATATTAAGAACTATATGACCAAGACCTCCACTACAAAGTATTTGAATGAAGAACTATTCTCAACTCTTACAGGTACTTTTGAAGATGACAACATATTATTAATAGACATTGAAGCTTATAGACATATGACATGTGAACATGGACAACTACAGACCCTATGAAAAGGAATATCTTCTCATTCAATCAAACTTGGAGATAAAAAGAATTACGCAGTAAGAGGAATTGGATCAACCACGTTGGAGCTAGAAGATGGAGGAAACATACATCTCAACAACATCCTATATGTCCCGGGTTTGAAAAAAAATACTTTCCATTTCATGGCTAGAAGATAAAGGAGATTGAATTGATTTTGTTGATGGAAAATTTATAATACGGGGTAAGGGCTCTAGCATTAATAATGCAAAAATCATTGGGATTCACGAGGGAAGGATCTATAGATTACTTAAACCTCTCTCTCAAGCCTTAGTTCACCTTGGAATTAGACCATGTGAACTTTGGCATAAGAGGTTTGGACACCTTCATTACAAAATCCTACCATCCTTAAACTAAATGGTGAATGACATCCTTGAACTAAAGGAAGATCATGAAGGAATTTTTAAGGGATGTGCATTAGGAAAAAATGTGAAGAAACCTTTTGGAAGCAGTACTACAAGATCCAAGGAAATTTTAGATCTCATTCACTCTGATGTTAGTGGTCATATGGCTACAAAATCTCTTGCAGGTCATCTATGCTATGTAACTTTCATTGATGACCACTCAAGAAAGTCCAAGGATTAGGTATTTGATCAATTTCAAGAATTCAAGGTAGAAGTAGAGAATCTTGTAGAAAGAACGATAAAAGTGCTAAGATATGACAATGGATGGGAATACACATTTAAAAAAAAAAAAAAAAAACCTCACAACTTTCTATAAGGATGTTGGAATTAAGAGGGATATGATAGTTCCATAGAATCCTGAACAAAATGAAGTAGTAGAAAGATGGAATTGTAAATTGAAGAATTTGTTAAAGCTATGTTACATCATCAAGAATTACATCAATTTTTGTGGGGTGAAGCATCCAAAACAACAGTCTATATTCAAAACCGAAGTCCCCATAGGATACTTGACAACATGACTCCTGAAGAAGCATTTATCAAAAGAAAACCATGTGTAGATCATCTTTGAATATTTGGTTTTCTTGTCTACATTCACATTCCAAAAGATAAAAGGAAGAAATTGGATCCTACTAGCATGAAGGGAATATTTTTTGGTTATAATGCCTCTTCAAAGGCATATAGAATCTACATCAAGGAAGGACACCAAATTGAAGTAAGTAGAGATATCATTTTTGATGAAAACATTGTCTACAAGAAGTCTAAAGATCTCCCTATTGATTTTGATGATGAATATCTACCAATATTTGAAGAAATTCCAAGGGAAGAAGAAGATACTATAGGCCATTATGAAGAAGATGGTCCCAGTGAACCTGTGCAACAAATCATAATTCCTGAAACTTGTAAAAGACCCACTTGGTTAACATCTACTCTTTAGGAAGAAGAAGGACATGTTGCAGCTAAAGGAACATTCAGGGAATGTAAAAAGCCTAAAAGATATTCAGAGCATGTAACCTATATGACAAAGTTAATTGAAGTAGAACCATCCACTTTTTAAGAAGTTGTCAAACATCAAGAATGAAAAGATGCCATGAATCAAGAATATCAGTCTTATTGTCGTTGCTACAACACCCTCCAAAATTTCACTACATTCAAATTTTGGAGCCTACCTTATCGTTATGTCAAGTGTCACGTTGGTCGTCAAGTGTCGTTTTATGTGATCCTATGTGTTTTAAGTGTCCTTGAGTGTTCTAAAGTGTTGCCAAATTGAGTAGAACATCTTTGTTGTATTTCATGGTTGCAACATCTTTGTTTTTGTAAAACAAAACCTTTTGGTCGCAGTCACACACGCTTGACCTATTATACTTGGGGAATGAAAGTAAAGTGGCGTTTTGATGTATACTTATCATTTTTCAAGCTTATCGATGATTTGGTATGTGTCGTGCATGGTTTTATGTATAAGACTTATCATGTTCACCCCTTTTCCTATCTTCTACACACACAAATTTTGGTTTCAAAGCGACCCCATGAGCGCACTCTGAAGTCTTGATCGGGAATCCTTCATTGTTCTAAAGTGCACCATGCACCCTCCAAGAGCGCAAAGTACACTCCCTAAGCCCTTTCCCCTTCCATGTTCTAAATTGCACCCTTCAACAGACTAAGTATTCCTTTTAGTGCACTCTTTTGACTCGAAGAAGTGTACCCTCCTTGAGCACATGAGCAGACCCTGAAGGCCTTATGTTCAACCCTTAACCTTCCATAGTGCTCCATGTGCCTTCCTAACCCTTTGAGCGCATGAGCGCACTCCGAAGGCATGAAATCCTTTAAGATTGTGCCATGGGCCCTCCTGGGCCTCTTGAGCACATGAGCGTAGCCCGAAGACCTGAAGCCCTCCTCCTTCAACCTTCTAGAGTTCACCATCTGCCCTCCCTCTCTCCCTTGAGCTCACAACGCACTTGGAGAGTCGTAAGCCTTCCCTTTCGTCCTTCAGACTTGTGCCATGTGCCTTGCATTGATTTGTCTCTTCCTCTTGAGCGCATGCCGAAGCCCTGAAGCCTTCCCCTTTAGCCCTTCAACCTTTCAAAGTGTGCCCTTACACCCAGCGTCTCTCATTTCCAATTAAAAAGCGCACTTAAAAGGCATGAACAAAAAATATGCATAAAACATGTTATATTAGGATATTGTTAGGTTAATGGTTGCTTGTCATGGGTGATTGCAACCACAAGTATCTCAGGAATAACGTGACAAGCATGCAGGAGGAAGATTGGTCATAGAAGACATAAAAAAGGAAGCATTAAAGAAAAAAGAACACATTGAAATCTTGATGATAAAAGCACCCTAAAGACTCCAAGATCAAAGACCCTTTGGAGGGTGAAGACACCAATGATCAGAAGATGCATAAGAACAAAGACACAAGTGACAACCATATCACCATTGAAGAAATTCCATGTCATCAGTCACTATTGGTCCTAGTCTTCAAAATAGTGACATGTCACGTCTTCATCACATGATGATGTGGAAATTAAGATGTAACTTTGCAATCATTGTAAAGACAAATAAGTTGAATTCCAAGAGTCATGTATGGACAAAAGATTCATGGAAGTCCAAAAGACATGTAATCCAAAAAGTCATATGTAATTCAAAAATTCATTTGGAAGTCCAAACGCTGTAGAAGTCCACATGTCATTAGGAGTTAGAAATTCAATAGTCATGGGGATGTGAAAAGTCATGCCACAAGTTATAAAAGGATCCTCACTTCTCATGTAAAGGAATTTTAACCTTGGATTCTCCCACAAGGCATTAGAGAGACAAAGTTAGTACTTTTGGGGAGCAAGTAGCGCTTTAACACTCCACTATTGGAGCCAGTGATTTTAATTATATTTTTGTATCTTGGAACTTTTGCTTAATATCGAAGCCTTCTAAGCCAAGATATTTCCACACATAGATTGTGAATGGTTTTAATACTATTCTTTGGATGTTTATGATTCATGTTTTTCTTTTACATTTAGTGGAGTAATTGAACCATTTCAGTGACTTTGCTGCTTAACTTATTGGGAGTATGTTGTAATCTTTATAATTATCATCGCATATATGTGAACTATATCGCTTGATGTGAGACGAGTCTTTCTCATTCATGTCTGTCTCCATTAGGGTAGTCTATTACTTCTCTCTTAGAGGCTCACTTTATTTTCCCCCTCGCAGTAAGAGAACCTTGATACTTCTGAGTTGAACATTCACAGGGTGCACTCACTTGCTCATTTAAAAGGACATTTGCATGTCTCTCTTGTGTTGACAGCTAAAGCTAAGGAATATCTTTAGTTAAATGGCAGTCGAGTCATATTCCAGATGGGACTCCTACACTAAATTGTGTGAGGTCTAATTGGGACCTTATATAAGAGATATCCCCTATATGTTAGCAGTATCCAAAAACTTCAGCATTCTAGCACTAGAAAGAGGGAAACCAATTTTTTATGGCTGACAACTCCACGCACCCTAAGGTAGCAAGATTTTGAGCACCAATCCAACTCCTATTCCTGAAGAAGGAGGGTCTTCTCAGCCTGGCAAGAGTTGACATATGAGGTTACATACGACCAAATATGGGCACCTCAAGCTATAACCCATCAGTTCGCAAAGGTTATCGATTTAATTTCGGGTGCATATAATCTCCCACATTTTTTAAAGAAGAAGAAACAACTCGTACCAGTATATTTTTCCACATTGGAATATTTGGTCTTTGATACTCTTGAAGAGTTAATAGAATCCTTAGAAGATACGGTGCAAGAAGATCAACTTCCACCCATCAACGAAGGGTACGAGGACGACATTGTTCTTTCTGACGACATTTTTGGCAGTTTAGATGGTGAAGGAGAAGACTCCTCATATTCTGAAAAGGAAGAGGAACACAAAGATGAATACATGGTTGTCCAGGACTTGCATTGAATGGCCCGAAGGGCCTCTCGCTCTTCCAAAAAATATCCATAAGATGCCAAGGAATCCAAAAAGTTGTTATCAAAGTTTGACCTAGACAAGAAGATGAAGGCAGAAGATCACATTGATGATTTCTACATGCATTTACGAATTTTGGAAGTAAGGTACGATGATGTTTCTTGCAGAATTTTCCCTTATACATTAGAAGGTAGAGCAGTAACATGGTACCATAGTCTGCCTGTCAATTCAGTCCATAGTTGGAGGGAGTTTAAGAAGTTATTTCTCGAGAAATTTGTTGATGACAAGAGTCCTACCATGTTACTGAAAGAGCTTTGAAATGGTAAGATGGGGGAAAAGGAGAAATTGAAAGACTTTAATCATAAGGTCAATTGTATATTGAACAAGTTTCACATGGGCACGCAACCGCATGATTCAATTCCTATCGATTATTACACAATTTCCTTGCCCACTAATATTTCCCAATTCGTTAAAAGAGATGCAAAGGAAACATTGGCACAAAACTTTGCAGAAGCGATTGTCGTCGAGAAGGAATTTAATGTTATATTATTGATGATGACGAATCAAAAGACTCCAAGGAAACTAGTAGGAAGTCTCAGCCTTGTTCAAGTAAGGATAAAGAAAAGGAATCATCATATAATGAAAGCTTGACCAAGATGGTGAAAACACTTAACAATGAAATCTCAGAACTAAAGAAAAGGTCAAATGAGACTTCTACTAGCAACAAGCCTCCCAAGTCTTTCAATTTTCCAAGGAATAAAGATAATAATAACAACAACGATCAACCTACCAAGTCTTCCCAGAGTTCGAATGTTGTGTTGAATGTAGAAAGTATGGGCATGGATAATTATTGCTCCTTCCATCAAGAATATCATTAAGAAAATACAATCCCATAGTGGAACCAAACCATGAACGCTTTCGCTACACACACTGTCGATTCCTTACTAGCATATGAGTAGGTAGAGTAGACAAAATAATCATAAGAACCTGCAGCGGTTGAATAAATAAAGGTTATTGGACATGCAGTGAATGCATTTGATTGTATCTATAATGATGGCAAGAAGAATGTTGAAGAACCATGACAAAGTGAAGCCCCTCCTTCGAAGCAAAATGGTTGATATAGTTTAAGGAGTACAAGGCCCATTTCTGATCAAGGGTTGATGAGATATAGATTAAAGGAGTAACTATTAAGAACAATATCACCACAGGTCAATCTTGCTCAGAATGCACAGAGTAAGTCTGAAAATGCAACTAATTCCAAGAACACTTCCTGCAACAAGAGTAAGTCCATCACTCTAGAAGTGTCAAATGAAGCCATTCCTCTAGACACTTCAGCATTGCCTGCTAAAGGTGAAACGATTGATTATAATATAGTTGAAGATTTGAAGAAAACTTGAGCCAATATTTCCATCTATGATCTCGCAAAGATCGTAGGCCAGCGTGAACTAAATATCCAAGCCTTTTCACAACCTTCGCCAGGTGATAAAGCTTCTTCCTCTCAAATGGTGTTTCCGAAGTCATATGGTCCCCTTGAATCTATGTTTAATGTTGTAACATTAGAAGCTAACACTCCCTTCCCTACGTTTTTATTAAATTTCGAAATTTTTAATTACAATGTCCATAATTGTTTAGTAGACTATGGTGCATCTGTGAACATAATGACATTATCTGTTGCAAAGAAAATAAACATTAAATGGGCCAAAACCGATGCACAAATTATTCAGTTGGACAGATCTCTCGTCTAAATTATTGGTGAACTCAAGAATGTGCTTATTAGATTATCACGAGATGATCAAGTTCATCAATGTATAAATATTGTAATCATGGACATCCTAGAAGCCTATGCTGTACTTCTAAGTAGAGACTAGTCCAGTAAATTGCAAGGGTATTTTGTTACAGAATGGTCTAATCCAGTAATAGCTTCCATACAAGGGTAGGAATAATGAGATTCAGGTGGAAAGTGAGCCATATATGAAGCACGTCATGAAACCTCTTGAGGGCCATAATGAGCCTATTTCTTTTGCCAATTTAATTTTTGGCAATTGTTTCCTTGAAACTGACCTCCACTATTATCAAGTATAGCCATCACCCATTCCACCAGATACATAATTAGAGCTCCTTCCTTCCTCTCCAACTGGGGAAAATGAATCTTGTAATATAGATGTACATAGTGATAGTAGTATTAATAATAATATAAGAAGTAGCATAGTAGCTAATGATATTTGGACTCTATATTTTGATGGTTTAAAAACGTAGGATGGCTCTGGAGTTGGTTGTGTTCTTACAAACCTGTGTAATAAGAAACATATCCTTTCATGTCGTAAGGAATTCAAGTGTACTAATAATCACTACAAGAAAAAAGGTCATTGGTGAGGGTAACGCTTGTGACGGACCTTTAAGGTTCATCACCAATGTCGCATATGGTGACGGTCTTTAAAAAAACGTTGTTGTAAGTGTATATAGTGATGGTCCTTTAAGCTTTGTTAGTAAAGCCATTTTTAATCACACTTTTGGTGAGGATCGTTAAAGACCCGTCACTAATTCTCTCTTTGGTGACACTTTTGGTGAGGGTCGTTAAAGGTCCATCACTAATTCTCTCTTTGGTGACACTTCTAATGACGATCTTTTATTGACCGTTACCAATGATCTTTTTGGTTACTTTTGGTGACGTTCAATAAATGTTCGTCATTATTGATCATCCCAATGAGCTTTTTATGATGCTTCATACCTATGACTGACCTTTAAGGTCCATCACCAATGTCGCATATGGTGGCAATCTTTAAAAAATCGTTGTTGTAAGTGTATATAGTGATGGTCCTTTAAGTTTTGTCACCAAAGCCATTTTCAATGACACTTTTGGTGAGGGTCATTAATGGACTGTCACTAATTCTCTCTTTGGTGACATTTTTGGGGAGGGTCGTTAAAGGCCCATCACTAATTCTCTCTTTGGTGACACTTCTAGTGACAATCTTTTATTGACCCTCACCAATGCTCTTTTTTGTTACTTTTGGTGATGGTCAAAAAATGTTCATCATCATTGATCATTCCAATGAGTTTTTGATAATGCTATATACCTGTTACTATATATTTTTTCAAAATATAACGATTTAAGACCATTGTTGTGGAGTCTTTTTCATTATGTGTCCAAGGTCATAGTGGTTACAGTAGTCAGTCAATTTGTTAAAAAGTATTTAGTGTGTATCATTTCCCTCAATTCATAAGAATATACTCTTACTATGAGTCGTCAATCCTATTGCAGGGGCATACTAGAACCTGGGTTATAGGAATGATATTTTTTGTGCTGGCAAACTTAACTGCCATTAGGAAATCATTCTCACCTACGATGCCTTACCTTGGATAAGTTGCACAAGCAACACTCGTATTAGATAGAAGCAAAGGTGGTATTGATACTAAGAACCAGTGAGCGAGCTGGAAGCATAAACGTCCCTTACACAATTGGCAGAGGGAGATTATAATCTGCTTTGTGGAGCCTTTTGTCTGAAACAGGAGATTTCCAAGGGGATTTCAAGGGTGGGGTGCATCACTAGAAGTTGGATTCTCATACGTGGCAGCAGTTTGGGGATCAGCCTATTTCAATCAAGATGCCACATCGGCGAGCTAGATTCCATAGGGGGGTTGCTTACTATCAAGAGAGAGCCCAAAGGGGGCATTCTTGCAAACAACAACAGTTGTAGGACTTTGCAAGGTGTTATAGGGAACTTATTCCTGATCCTATTCAAGAATAAATCGCTAGAGCTGAGAGTGAGGTCCCCTCACACGTATCCTCCCTCGTTGAAATAGAAGTACTGGTGGAAAGGGTTGACTGGATCTCAAATACAAGGCACACCAAAGGAAACTTCACCTAGTAGATGCAAACCATTGATTTATACAAGCAAATGAAGTTTATTCTAGGGCGCACACTAATAGACAGACAAGAGCATAGGGACAATGTCCTCCACTCTCTAGAGCACCTCCACAACAACCTAAACACCATGGATTGCATATTGGATCATATAGAACAAGGGCTTACATCTTATGGGAAGCACTGCTTAGGAGAAGCGCAAAGCATCTATTCAAATAGTTGTTTATGATTCAAAGCCTTCAGAGTAACTTCACATGTGTTTGATTTTCATGTTTTCTACTGTTTCTCTCTTTTGTCAATGCATCTTAGAATTTATCTCTGAGTATAAAGAGTTTTGTCTCTTTTTTCTCTCTAGTATCTCAATCCTCTCTTAGGAGGATTCATTTTTTGTTATGGTCAAGGCTCCCTAGTGAGAGACTGACATCGACTATCAGTTTTATGATGTAATCTCTAGTTTTCTAGTTAATAAAATTCACCTTACAAAAAAAACCCTAGGTCTATTAAGCATTAAGAGAAATCGCATCCAACGAAATGCACACTTTTCCTCAACTTTTACGCTCTAAAAGCACTTTTATAAATTTGATCCCTTTCAATGCTTGATAGATCTAAAGTTAAGATGGATCTATACTTATTTTAGTTAAGCAATGTATTTATTTGTATCTAAGCACACTACAAGAGATGTCAAATCAACTTTTAGATTTATATGACAAAAAAAGGTCTATGTGTTGCATAGAATAACTTTGTACTATAAATCAGGTTTAAGGTGTTTTTTTTAAACTAGACTTAGGAACACTTCCATTGAATGGTCACTCATAATCTTTAAGCAATATCAAGGGAGGTACATTTGTCACAATTTGGCCTTTTGAATGGCTCAAAATGTTGTACATATACATTATCTTCAACATAACATAACATTCAATTAAAATTTTTGATTATCACTTAACATTTGTTAAGTAGATTCAAAAAGACTTTAAAAAACTAGGCTTTTAAGGGGTTTTATGAATCAAAAAAAAAATTACAAACTTTTCAAGTTTCACCTTAGTAGAAAGGAGCAAATCATCACAACTTTATATACAAAGAAATAGAACAAATTCACTTATAAATTAACTCACAAATAAATAATCAATATATTTAAACTTTATTAGTTAAATAAAATCCCCAAAGGTTAGCTCAATTAATGGAGTCCCCGTCATTAAAAGCACCTTTGCTATTGAGAGGACACAAGTTCAATTCTCTCGACACTCGAGATCAAGCTCTGTGTTTGAGCCAATAAGAAGTGATCCCTTTGGTGGATCTACTTGGTACAATTATTATGTGGACATCACAGTCACAGATCTCCAAGGTCCATGAACCACATAGAAAAAAATAGTTAAATAAAAACTAACTACTCATTAACATTGCTTATATCACAAGTCAATTTCTCTTTTATATAAATAAAAGTCTTTCCCTCTTCTAAATCATATATCTCTTCACAACTTCAAATTCAATTTTCTTCCTAATTAAAATTTTTGTAAATACATCTAAAGATATAGGCACCCAACCTCTTTATTATGTATTTTTGTTTTTTTCCATTTGAATTTAATTCCACCCTTCTCATATTTGTTATTGTTATTTCAATTTACATTTGTCTTTGCAACAAACAGTTTGCTAATTTACATCCCCAAACAAATTAGGAGTCACATTTTAACACCCTTTGAAGTTCAAAAAGAGCCATGGTATGAACTTCATCCTTAGTCGATTTGGAACGACATTCTCTGAACAGTGGGGACAGGCCAATTTGATGTAAAAGTATGGAACTCCATCGATTAATGTCAACTTAAAAGAAACACTTCCAATTCCACCCAAAATTCTGTCAACTTACCATTGAATCAGACATTGACTCGTGGACATTAATTTTCAAGTTGAATGTTGTTTAAAAAAGCTTTCTGCATTGCTCATTACACTATTGGCAACAACGTTGTCCAACGCTCGGTAGTAAGGTAAGCAATACATGAAATAGCATCTTGAATCTTAAGAAGGTTGAATATAGTGTTTTTTTATAATTTCAGATCGAAAATGGGTTTCAAAACAAAAATTGTATTTATCAAAATGAATTTTAAATGAACCAATAGGATTCAAAATAATATTATCATTCTAAGGGGTAAATACTTTTGGAGATAAAATATGTAACTATTTTTTTTAATCATATTTTTCGACTTATTTTCTTATAGGTCTACTAAAATGTCAAATGTAGGCATTTGTTGGTGAGTACACACTCTGCATACTTCTAAGTAAACTGACAATAATAAAAATTGAAAATATATGAAAAAAAGTTTCTTGAAAAAGACACTTATTTATGCGTTTTCAATTTTTCTCTATGTGAGTCTATTCAAAAATATGCAGAGTTGATACTCGTTGGATGTGGTATTTGATTTTGCATCTAATGAGTGCCTACACTTAACATTTGAGTAATCCTATAAAAAGACAAGTCAAAAATACAATTAAATTTTTTTTCCCTTTTCTTTTAAAAAAATTAATTACTATTATGTTATTTTCTTAAAAAAAAAAACATTTTAAATTTCAAAAATTTAATATTGAAAAGTCACAACCAAACCAAAAAACAATGATACTCAGCGATACACAACAATTATGTTGGCAAAGCCAAATATAGTTCTCTTAATAACAATGATGCTCAGTGATACACAACAATTTAAGTGACTTAGTATTATAACTTCCAAGAGATAAAAGTTTTTGTTATGGATAAGTTCCACAAGCGTACTTGGGATAAGGAGCTAGGGAGAAAGAAAAAATACTATATTGAAGTGTTTAATCCCAACCATAATCATCAACAAAAAACATATATAGAGGCCAATATTTTTTGGAGAGCCAAAATTCTTATTGCTCAGTGCTCCGTTGCGAAACAGGGCGCTGGAAAAGGCCAAAAGAAGTGTGGGAGGAAAGGGAATGTATTTTTTGTTCTTCCGGAAAAGTGGAAGCAGGAGCATTTCATTTTAGAATGTGAGGCATTCAAAGACAACAGGGAAAGTTATGCAGGTATTCTGGCAGCTAGCTCTTGGGGTAATCTATTTAGTGAGGGGTTTGTCGATAAGCTGGGAGCATTTATTGTGAAGCTTCACAGGAAAAGGGCCGAATACATCAACCAGATGAAAAATCAATCTGTCCCATAGGCTAATTTTAGCCTCGTGGACATTAAAATAATTTTCTTTCTTTATTTATTATATCAAAAACCAAACATCCCAAAAACAACTCATTCTAAAATTTGTTAAATATCAGAATTTCATAATCATGATACAACAGGCAAACTGACAGAAGACACATTAATATAAGCAAATGATCCGTAAAGGAAAAATCTATTGATCTGATATAATTTGACAAGAAACATCATTCTCCAGATTGCGTAGTAGCCACTAATATTATATGTACAGTTTGCTCTTTGCTCCTTGAGAAAACAATTCATTACAACAATATATTAAGGTACAGTCTGGCTTCTTTGGCAAACCACGTAATCTCAGAGAAACTCTTGTTAATGAGTGTCCTTCCCACAAACTGCTTTGTGCAATCTTCATGTACTCAATCATAATAACATTCAAACTCTAGAAATCATTTCAACTCTTCAACTAATATTCATTGTTTCGTCTGCATCTGACTTGGTTTCTTCTTTACATGTTCTCCATCCCCAGTTATGTTGTTGTCACCCAACCACAAAGGTGAAGCGTGCCAGAACTCTTCATCCCAATTCGTCAATCACAAAAGTTAGCAGCGCCAAATGTTGGTGCGGGCAAAGTTCCTTATAAATTGAATAATATAGGTCCAAAGTTCAAGTAAATCATACAGTAAACTGTAATAATGAAATGTGCTGGTATGTGATTTACAGATGCAGCCATATTAGATTAAGTTAGAATATAAAAAATAAAAACATGCAGCCATATTAGATTAGGTTAAAATATATAAAAAAAAACATATGCCAAACTTGTATGTAACCATATTAAACAAAAACATGCACAAACATGCAGCCATATTAGATTAAGTTAAAATATAAAAAATAAAAACATGAACAGGTCAAGTTTGACTTAGGATAAACTGTCTGGTTTAAGGTTAATGGAGCCAGAGGATTGCACTCAATTTTGTATGATGTGTTACATATCTAATATTTGTCAGAACAATGACCTACAACTACTTGTCACATATCTAGACAACCTTGTTCCCAAGCTTGATTGCACTTTGCAAGTGGAGCTAGAATCAAAAGCTATATGCCACCAAATCGAGAAGCAAAGTTCACGAGAAGGTGAATCAGAAAATGGCTGGTCAGCACATAATGTTATTAACCCTACTACATGTTAGTGCATGCATAGTCTAATTGCTTACTTTTCAGTTTATTATTTTGACTGGACAACTCCTGTAGGGATTTTTCTAACTTCAGCACAAATAGAAAATAGATAGGTGAAAGGTCCATCAGTTCATAGCCTTAAAAGAGGCATCTTATTCCTTCTAGTTTAAAAATGTTGAAACCTAACCATGTTCTATCACATGGGCAGGGATGCTAACTACTAGTCACATATCTAGACAACATGGTTCCCACACTCAATTGCACTTTACAAATGGAACTAGAATCCAAAGCTGCACCACCTCACCGTGTTATATTACATGTAACAAGGATGCCAACTAACTCAAGTTGTCTTCAGCATAGGATCATGGCTTTGTGGTTGCAAAGTCTACACATTACTAATAACGTTGAATAGATTGGCTTGTCTATAGCAAGTTTGGACAACTAGTGGAGTTACTAGCCAAACTGATGGAGGACTTTCCTTCTCAAAAACTTGACCATTGGGTTCCAATCTCCAGGGATAATAAGAAAACTAAGTCCACTACAGGAGGCCAAGTGTTCAAGCAGTCAAAGGTCATCAGTCATTTATGAGGCCTACATATTTGTTTACCCCTATAGAAGTTTTGATTCATCCTCGTACAATCACTCTTTCGTTGCACACTGGATGTGCATTTGTCGTTGATGTTATGTAAATTTTGTGTAATGATCCTCTTAATACAATCACACTTTCATCCCACATTGATTGTGCCTGTTTTGTTAATCTTGCATAAATTCTATAGCATGACGTTGTTACTCGAACAACCACCAAAAAAAGATCTAACGAGTCTAGAGAAATATATATCTTGCTCCTCAAAATTGTAAACATGTATATCATTTATATCCATCACTAAGGGATGCCCTTCATGTCAAAACAATGTTAAGTGTCGAAGCCTTACAATATTTGCTAAGAATAGCATCATTCGTGCCTCACCCCGGACAAGAAAAGTTAAATTCAAAGTGACAAAGCCTTGCAATATTTGCTAATAGCATCATTAACACCTCTCCCTTGGCAAGGAAAGTTGAAAAATTGTAACCGCTAAGATTTTATCAAATCCAAAAACATCAAAAGAATAGCATCATTAACGCCTCTCCCTTGGCAGGGAATGTCGAAAATTTGTTACCCCTAAGATCTTATCAAATCCAAAAACATCAAATCCTAAAATGTGTTTTTGGATAAAATGTTTCCTTTTAACTATTAAAATAAAAAATATGTACAATGCATTCAATACAAAAAGTTGTGCACTACGCAACTACCACAAGCATACAGTCAAAAGTTCAAACAACATAAAAGCTTAGGAATCTGACATACATATTACAAAAATGACTCAAAGGCTACACTAATCCAAAATCAATGTACAATGCATTCTATACTATACAAAAAGGCGTTGTGCACTACGCAACTACCACAAGCATACAATCCAAACAACATAAAAAGCTTAGGAATCTATCAATCTGACATACGTATAACAAAAATGACTCAAAGACTACACTAATCCAAAATCAAGGCCAAATGGCCAAAACGTGGCAGCAAAGAATCATGCAGCAGCAGTTGCTGAACTTGAGACAATTGGAAGGTCATCCTTAGGAAGGAGTGGCCCTGACCTTCAAAAGGCTGCCTCTGGATCAGGAAGAACCAGTTCCCATTCATCATGCCCCTACTAAGGCTTAGGGGGTTTCTCCACTCCTGAAATAGCAAGGTCCACGAACAAGCCAGTTGAGTCATCATTCTCAGTGCCCCTGAAGCAGTGGACCAACATGATTCCTCTAATGATAAGAGAGGCAGGACAGAGCAGACAGAGCAGAAGTAATGGCAAGGGGGCTACCAGCTTATTGTACATGACCCAAATAATCAATCAAATGGCACAGAAGTTGGTTCATTTTGATTTGCACCTTTTAAAACTGTTTTGAAATCTGCATGCGCAAATTCAAACAGATTATTGCACCATCAAATGAGGTGAACCTTCTATCATGCTTAACACCTTTAAATAAGCATTCATTTCTTCACTTCCGAGCAGATAACAAAGGCTCAGTATTAAGACACTGACAAGGTGCTTGAGATTCAATGGCCCAAGGAAGCTTGTCCAACAAGAGCATTGCTTTCCAGGAAATATGAGGAAAGGATTTGACTATGTAGCAGGTAAACACACTGCCAAATTGACTAAGAAATGACAAAACTAAAGCACATGTGTAAGGGTCTCAATTTTTCCACAAATGGGACACTTGGGTGGAGAAATTACCAGGGATTGAAATCTATGGCCTAAAACTAGGCCTTCCATCATAAGGGATGAAACAAGTATATGCCATCTTTGGCTCCATAAAAGGTTTCCTTAATGAAGAGATTTGAAACAGCCAAGTCCTTTCCTTAGACCTAAGGTGCCATATCTTAATAAATCTGATATGAAGGCTCAATTTTTTACATTGCCGGTGAAAACCACCAAGAGGCCTTGGACAAGTTCCTATACTAGTCAGCCACCAAGCCAAGGGGACTGCAGTCCAATTTTAATGAATAGGTTGCCTCAAATCAGGACTTTCATCCTTTCCAAAATCAAACTGTCAGAAGTAGTAAGCCTAAAGCCTGAGTGATGAGGTTTCTTCAAGTTTTAATAGCCAGGAGTCTCCCCTAACAATGCAATCTCTAAGAAGAATTCTCCAGGCTTTGTTGACCTCAACAGCCCAAATGAGCCATTTTGCAGATAAGGCCCAAGTCTGAGTGTAGGTACCAATGATTCGAAGACCACCAGAGTCCTTAGACAAGCTGCAGAAATTCAACTTACCCAATGGAAGCCCAATTTACCTTGAGCATTCATCCAAAGGAAGTTCGTGTCTCCAATCTTTGATATGCACTTTTGTATCAAACCCAGTAATAAAAAGGTGTTGCTGCCGATACTTTGGTAAAATTTGGAACTTACTGTCTAAAGACAATGGCCTTATGATCCACTTCTCTAATCTTCTAGACCACCCTGCCCCAAGGAACTTTAAAATTTGGTTTTGTTTAATCTAGGACCATACTTGCTCTGTGAATCAATCAGGCATATTGCTCTCGCTCTAGAGAAAACACTGTGTTTTTCCTTCTTTGTTTTATACCCAAAGGCCTCACCAAAAAAATGAATACAATCTAAGATATTGTCAAAAGAGGTCTTGTCCTCCAGCAGAGTTAGAACGAAACCATCAACAAAGTGGGCATTGGCCAATTGCCTATCCCCAAGCCCAAGCAGAGGGATATCCTTGATCAGAACTTGAACCATTCTATGATGAATAATATAGCCAAGGACTTCAGCTGCAATTGTTAATTTTCCACTGCACTATGCTATGTCAAGTACTTTAGCCAATTCAATTCTTTAATTAGCAATATTTTCAATAACAATTAATTCTTCCAATGATCAATAGTAATTGAAGATAGAACAGTAAATGCAATGACAATAAGAGACAATAAAGAGCGTTAATAAGAGACACCAATTTGGTCAAACCCCAAATGGAGGAAAACCCTTTGAAAATTCTTCTTCTACTAGATTGTCTTCAAATGTTCAGCAAAGTACAATGAGCCAAATTCAATAATAAGAGTCAAAGTCAAAGCCTTGACTTGACCAACAAATTAACCAACCAAAAACCAATATGTCAATGATGAAATAGTCAAATCTGGCCAACTGTCGAAAATCTGCAATTCTGTCCATGTCAACAGCAGTCAAAGTGTGCCCTAACCAGTCAAAGTCAATGGTCAAATCTGTCCTCCCAGAGTTCAGTCAACAGCCCACAAATTCAGCCTTCACAGCTGGTCAAATTCAAGCCAAAACAGTCCAAGAAAAGCCAGTCAAACTCAGTCAAATGAGAGAAATTTTACAGTCAAACCCTGCAGTCAACCCTGAAGTCAATGCCAGTCAAATAGCCCAGATCACCTCAGTTTTTGTGCCAGTCAACTCGGTCTCAATAAATCAGAATTTTCCCTGTCAAAGCATGTCAAATCATGAAGTCAAACTCAGTCAAACTGAAGTGAAACCTTCCAGCTAAAAAGTCAATGCAGAAAATGCCTCCAAGGACCCTCGAACGTGTCAAAAGAAAGTTGCCTCAGACCTATACGAACCAATCAAACTTGAGAGAGAAGAAGAGTTGTGATGTGATGTCCAAATAAACTTGAGGTCAATTGTATTTATATGCAACTTTGGAGAGTCCATTTTCTCCTTAAGCCGACCTTGACAATTTATGTACCTGTGGGCTTGACTTCAAAAATACACTTTTCCTTATCCAAATTTGGTGCTACAAAGGTCAATTTTGGTCCTCTCAGAAAGAGGAATCTAGTACAATAATTGGAATTTGTCACTAAACTATCAAATTAACAACAATCATATGCAAGGCAGAGACAAGGGATCAAATAAAACGCTTCTGAGCTAATTTTAATTGATGGAGACACCAGCAAAGGCCTCTAGGAACAAAGTCCCTTTTACCAAGATCTAGCAACCCTGGTGCAAAGCCTCACTGAGCAAGGAGCCAGACCTTATGGCAACAAAGAGGAAGGGTTGCCACTATCATCCCAACGATCTCCCTCCTGCTCTTTAGTGGGATTTAAACCACAACGTAGGCTTCCCTAAATCACCTATAAAGATACTCTCAAGGTGATGAGCTTTTAAAGATCTATTGTTAAGTAGAGCTCCGGCAAGGCCCAAGATGGCCAAGGTTTTCTACGATATGACTGAAGTGCTCAAATCCTAGATAACTAAATGGGTTGCCATAAGTTAGGGTTTGGATGATATTTAATAATATGGCATTCGAGGTCATATAGCAACCTTAAAAAAGGCCTAAAATGATACTCAACAAGAAAGGAACAAGACCTAATAGAAGTTAGGTTTGGGCGAGGGTAAATAGTTCTATGGCTGTTAGATATGAATAAACAACAATAAAAAGGGGTTATGTCAGCCCTATTTAAGAGACTTAGGTATTGCCCTATGCTAGATTTTGCTTGTAGGCAATTTGTAGAAGCAATTCCCAAATTATGAGCCACCCACATACATTCAAGTTACACTTTTATGCACAAATCAGCGCTAGAAACCCTAGCGGCTGCCGTAGCCGTCTAGGAGAGAGAAAAATAGATAAGTTTTATTAAGTTTTATGGTAATCAACATAGACTAGTGCCTTATCCTACTTAGGTTTTAATGGAGTCTTAATGGCGCAAATTCAAGGATATTGGTGGAGTAAGGGGGGTGTTAAATTATCCTAAAACCAATTATCTAAGCAAACAAATCAGATCTAGTTAGTTGCTGGAATTATTAACTCTTGTATGCAACGGAAAACAAAAAAAGCGATCACACAAAGTGAACAATTATTTCCACTCTTCCAGATCAGTTCATCATTTAAAAATATCTTCAAAACTTACAAGAGCTCCCTTATAGCGAAAATGGCTCTAAGAAATTAACCAAACAAACAGAAAACCTAAAAAAATCAGTTTGCACATAAATCGAGGTAGTTGGCTCTGCAATCCATACGGTTGTACAGAATCCATAAGGCCTACCCTGCAATCTGTATGACTGTATGGAATCCGCACAGACAGTTCTACGGCCTCCTCTATTGGTTTGTACAGTTGCTCTTCTCCTTGTTGTTGAATGACTTCCTTCTCCCTGTTGAACTATTGCTGGAAAGTCCTAGCCAATGGTTGAAAATCATATCTCTGATTTTCTCCTTCACTCATGTGACTTGTGAAATGAATGCTCTCTGTGCCATTGTCTTTTTCCCTCTCTTTCTTTTATAACTTTGACATGAGTCAAAAACCTAATCTTCAACAATTGAGATCTAACCGTGAGATCATAGGCTCTCTTTTAATTAAATCATTAAGTGACCCACTTTAGTCACTTCATTGATTAAAAGTCACCTTAGAAAAATGTTCACTTTATTAATCAATAGAGTGAACTTCTAGAAAAAGCATAGGATACATTTAATGACGATTTCCATTTGTAGACACTCATGAAAATACCTCTGAGCTACAAAACTGATAGGGGGTTGCATGTTAGTTTTTGTAGCTCGAACAAGTGTTCTAGTCTCAGATGGTGTATATGAGAATAAGGAACACAAGAAGATTAATTATCTCCAATACCCAAAAAAAGTTTCCTAGTGAAATTGTCTTAAATAAATTAATTAGCCAATTTTAATTATTTTCCTAAGTCTAACTTAGGGAAATGGATTAAATAATCAGGATTAATTGAGACAAATCGATTTTACTCTAGAGACTTCTAGAAGAGTTAATTTTAGAAGTCAATATGATCTCAGCCATCGATTGGAGTTAGATCGTGGTCGTTGATTTGTCAACGAGAGATTATAAGAGATCGTGGGAACATTGGAGATCAATTCAAAGAGTTCAAGTGAACAGATTTGCAGTGATAACAAAGGCACAGTGATAACGTGGGAGACACCAACAGTAGGAAAGCAGAGATTGAGATTGATTTTCCGGAGAAGAATTTTTCACAGTGATTTCCAGATTCTCAGTGACAGAGGGAGATCGATTTATCTGCAGAGGCCGTTTTCCTCCAGCCCATGCAAATTGTTTCAGGGAGGTCGAGTTGCCAAGGAAAATGAGAATTTGCCAAAAGGTTTGATTTGCACAGGAGAAATTGAGTTTGCCAGTGAAGGACAAAATTCCAGTGGAGGCTGAGTTATTTTCCCAGTAGGTGAGATTTTCCAGAGGGGCTGAGTTATTTGCCAGAACACACCAGTTGGATTGATTCGAGGTCACTGAGAGATGTTGAATTGATTTAGAGGGGCAGAGTTGCTTCCAGGAGTTTGAATCAGCTTGCAAAAGTGAAGAAATAAATTTGTCGGAGCTTTGCCAGTAAATGGAAAGTAGTTTATGTAATTCTCAATTGTTGAAGAATAATTAAAATCACTCATCTACAAAACTGATTTTCCCTTCGGGGTTTTTCCAGTGACAATTTGTCCAAAAATACCGGTGTCAAATTTTTATGTGTGATATTTTCTCAATTCTTGTGATTATTTATTTGTGAAATTACAGTTGTGTTATTTTCAGTGTTTGCCATGAATTAATTTTCCGAAAGACAAATAATCTACAAAGATAGAAGATTAATAACTAGTAACTGCAATAGATATTTCACAATGCCTGGGGCATCAACTTCTAAAACCCTAGCTATTGCTCTTGTGAGGGGAGAAATTAAACATAGGGTTTGCACATTAAGAGTTTCCATATAGGCCTTAGAGTGGGCAATTTTACATACAATATTGAAGCAAAATTTCAGACAATAAACTTACAAAATCTTCCACAAACGCAGTTCTTTCAATCCCAAAACAATGTCTCCATGCAATAATAACATCCTCAAGCAATTCACACGAAGAAAGATCACATTTTGCCCAATGTAGCAAAAAAGACTAGTTCACACTCTCTTAGAGGAATAGAACTCAATGTGTAATGATGAGAAAGTGAAATGAGAGGAGGCTCTATTTATATGAAACCAATCTCACTCATTTTTACAATAATTCAACTAATGAAGCCCTATTGACAAGCTTACGTCAAGTGTTTCACAAGAAAGAGGTTATAAGCCAACCCCATAGCTCAAACATATAACAAAAGTGCCATAAATGCTCACACATGTGGTTGAAAATCCTCCTCAAGCATGACGTCATCCTCCAAATGAGCTCTAGAAGCCACCAAAAGGTGTGATGTGGGCTAATGAGTGCTCCACACTCGAAGATGTATCTTAAATATCATGTGCAAGCGTCCAAGGTGCCTCTATGCCAACACATCATCTCCATGGTGCCCAACGTCAGCCTCCAAGGAGCAAGAGAGGTGACATGGCACTCTCTAACTCAAGTGTTGTGGCTCCAAAGTGATGTGCAAGCCCTCCCCTATCATCTCAAGGATGACCATCATCATCCGAGCTCTGAACAAGTGATGCCCATCAAACTGTGTCAAGGCTAGCCTAAGGGCATCCTAGGTCCACTAAGCACATCATCAATATCTCCAACACCAACCTCCATGGGATCAGTGTTTCAACATATAGGGGGTCCCTCAAAGTGTCAAGCATCATGTGGGGTCGTCAAGTAGCCAAACGCTCTGCTCTAGATACGCAACGTTGCATCAACAAGGTCACTCTCTCTCTCTACAATGGGTAAAAAGGCCTTTGTTGCTCTGCTAAAAAGGTGGTTTAATCTCCTCAAGAAGCATTTAGTGCTATCATGAGAAACCCTTGAAAAAAGCCTATCAAGATAAAGTGAAAGTCAACAATAATTAGGTACAATAACCATGAATGCATCATAGTAGATACTTAATGTTAGGGGCAACAAATCCATAGGTGTGTATGTAGATGGTGGCAACGAAATCAGTATGACTTCGGGGCAGGGTACCATAGTCAAGTGATGAGCTAATGGTGGTTCAACATGTTGAGAAATCTAGGGCATCAAGATTAGGTGATTTCTCTTCTATTAATAACTAATTGTGAATGTTTTTTACTTTAGATTAGTATCTTCTTTTACTTATATTATTATAGTGTTATTCTTCATCCAACAACTACCAATGCATAAACCATAAAGAGACAAGATACACAGAATATAGGCTATCAGCCAAGGTCAAAGCCTCTCCCACTTGAGAGGAAAACCCGAACAAATTCTTCTTCTTATAGAGACTCCAATTGACGAATACCAAGACCAAGACCCTTGATCTATTTGCCACTCCAAGACCAAGACACAAGTTCCATTGAGATCCTTAGTCAATGATAGTCAACCTTCTGCTCCTTCCTCCTTCTCGGCTTCTTCTTCAACTTCGGCTTCCTTCTACTTCAGACCTTCGGCCTTCTTGAATTAGGTCTGCAATTCTTGACCTTAATTCAGAACCTTCTTCTAGAGAAATATCCTTGATACCCTTCCTTAGGATAGAGTATCCTCTTGACTTGTCTTGGCTTCTCTTTTGACTAGCCATTCTTCCACTTCAGCTCCCTAGGAGGACTACAATTCTCCTCGGCTTCCACTATTGCAACAAACCTCTTTCTTCCTACGTATGGAGGTTTACAGCCCTTAAAATAGACCCAAAAATAACCCTAAGGACTTCGCTCTTCCTTCTTCTTACTTCACTGGTTGGGAGGCTTCTTTTTTGACCCCTTCGCACTTCTCACTGCAGTCTTACACTTTTCCGAAAAAATGTCTTTTGAACTAAGGTCGAGCTGCCTATTTATAGTGGTTTCCCCCTCAAATTATCCAACTTGAAGAGGGTGAGCCGACATGTCTGTTGGAGGAGTTTATTAATTCCATCTTGAAGCAAACTTGAAAGGAGATGCTTGTGATTGTCTTGGAGGGCTATTTATACTTATCTAATGACTCATACAAAATTTAACATGTGTTAGTTTTTGTAGCATCGAATGTGTTCTAGCCTTAAAATTTTGTGGATAGGCTAGAATGCATGAGATCTCCAAAACCCAGAAATCGTTTCTGGAAATTCCGCCTAGAAATGACTTAATTAGAATATTAGTCAGTTTTTTAATATTTCCTAAGTCTAAACTTAGGGAATATAACTATCAGAGTTAATTAAGTCAAGGTGTGTATGTTCTAGAAACTCACACAGATCGACTTCAAGTTAATCCTAGCCATCGATTAAGATTTAATATTGATCGTTGAAGTCTCAACAAAGGATTATAAGAAGAAGTCGATGGGGCTTGGAGAAATCACTTGAACAGTTTAATTTCATGAGCAGATCGATTTCCAGAGTAGCAGCAGTCAGTGGCCAAAGAGAGAGCTAGTGAGCTCGAAGCAGTGAGAGAGGGGCAAGGACAGTGAAGCCGAAGGAAGGATTCCAAATCCGGTGAGTGCATTTGCAGAGGCAAAGGAGCCACTGTGAGGCTGACGCAGAGCAACGCAATAGCCTCTAGAGGCAATTTTGTATCTATTGGAGAAGCCGAGTTTCAGTGCCAAAACCTGGACAGAGATTTTGGAGGCCAGGAGAGACATTTCCCATACAGCTTAAGAAGAAGCTGGTTCAAGATGAGTGCAGAAGTGACTGCGCCAAGGTGGTGCAGTGGCTGCGCAAAGCCAGTTTAGACGGCTCAATTTGAGCTGAGGTCATAACCTGGATTTGCCTATGGAGTGAGGAAATTCCTCACTAGATTTTTCTTGCCGGTTTTTCTCTATAGGATTGCCAGTTTCAGCATCCAGTTGTACTCAGATTATTTCACTACTACATAATATAAAACCCTAAGTTGTTGCACTACTTTTCCCAAGTTGGATTTTTCCAGGGACATTGGTCCAAAACTAACTGTGTAAATTTATGTGTGTGCTAGCATTTCTTCTAGCATTTATTTCTTCTGCAGTTTTATTTGTGTAGGTTGCAGTGTGATTGATTCAGTATTTGTTGTAGCAAACAATAAATAAATTGTTAAAAGTAATGAATTATTTCCAGTTGTTGCAATAGGATTCGGTTTCCGAATTTTCACATGGTCTCAAAATGCAGATGATTAGTTGGAGAGCTCAGTAGCGAAGGAAGAGGGAGTTTCGTTGTTCAGTGTGGGCAGTATATCGAAACCCCAGAGGAGGTCGAATTTCTTGAGGAGAATCGATTTTTCTATGAGGGATACAAAAATTCGATCTCTCTAGATCAAGGGATTCCAGAGGCAAAGGGAGCAGCCAGTATTTTTTACAGAGCAGATCTCTAGTTGGACGCAATAGTTTTGCAACAGTTTTCTAGACCAGAACTAGCGTCAGGTGGAAGAAGAGCACACACTAAGGGAAAATTTTCCTCAGGGAACTTCTAGTCTCAAGAAGTTCGATTTCCCTTGCAGATCAACAGTCATTGAGTACAGAGTTTCTCACTCCAGAAGGGAGTGCGAGTCGTTGAGTATCAGTTGTGCAGAAGGGAAGAGGAGATTTTCGACATTGTTTGAGATGGTCACTGCTGGACTTCGAGATCAAGACAGGTTGGATGGTGCTTCCAACTATGTCATTTGGACGGCAAGGATGGCCTTCCTTCTAGATGAATATGGCCTAAAACCATTCATAGATGCAGTGGTAGTTATCCCCATGGACGCAAATCAGCTGAATGAGTAAAGAAAGGAGATGGCACGGGCTAAGAGGTTGATCCTTGATGATGTTCGGGGTCACATTGTTTCTAACATAACTGGCAAAGGTACTGCCAAGGAGATTTGGGATACACTTTCCACACTGTACTAGAGCACTTCCGAGCAGCAAAAGATGCAGTTAAAGGAGAAGCTGAGATGCACCAAGATGTAGAAGGGGGAAGGCATAGACCCCTTCCTCACCAGGATTCAAGAGATCCTGGACTAGCTTGCAGCTGCTGGGGCAATGCCTCAACCCACAAAGCTAGTGTGATTGGCACTCAACAGTGGCTCAGAGGAGTGGCAGGTGTTTGTCCAAAGTATCTTGGGCAGAGACACCTTGCCAAGATGGGACAAAATGTGGGCCAATTTACAGCAGAAGTTGAAATGAGAGCTAGTGAAGAGCTCCATCAATGGCAGCAGCGGCGAATCAAAGTAGGTGAAGGAGGAGGAGAATGTGGCCCTCGCATCGAAGGGTCCCAGTGAGGGACGGGGGGAGCAGCAAAAGAAGAAGGACCGGTTGAAGGTCAACTGTTTCAGATGTGGTGAGCTTGATCACTACAGTACCTTGTGTCCTCTAAGGAAGAAGGACAAGGAGGAGAAGCAAGATCAATAGGCAGCATCAGCAGAGATCGAAAGGTTGTCCTCTAGGCTGGAGAAAGACTTCGCCATGTTTGCTGAGATACCCCCAAAAGTGAAATGGGGAGACTTGGTGTTATAGCCCCAAAGTGCTACAAATGGGCAAGATTCTTGAAGATGTCCACCTCTTGGATCAGTACCTTGCTACGGGGCCTACAATTTTCAGTAGCGGGATGGATCAGTGACAGTTGATGCAGTCTGATGCCGGAGTGACAGATGCAGAGTCTAGTTGCAGTCAAATGCTGGGGAGCACAGTGCAAAGTTGGCGGCAATGCAGGTGGCACAGTGCAGAGTCAACAGCAGCGTAGATTGCTCAATGACAGCGCATATACCTCAGTGACAGCTCAGATACTAGCAGCAGTCAAAGACTCGGGAGACAAATGCATCATACTGATCACAGTTGATTCAATATTTAGGATGTTTTCAGTTGCAGATGTTGCAGTTGCAGTAGCAACAAATGAAGAGGGAGTTGCAGTGCAGATGCAGTGTTGGCAGCGGTTCAGCAAGGTCAACAACAGCATAGATGCAGCAGATACTAGAGTTGCGTAGTAGTTGATGGGTAGCAGCAGCCAGTCATCAGCAGTGTGACAGGAGATGATATAGAGACAGGGTGTTGCTATAGGAGGCAGCGACATTAGAACACATTCTTCGCTAAGAGGTAGTGTTAGTTTTTGTAGCATCATATATGTTCTAGCCTTGAAATTTTGTGGAAAGGCTAGAATGCATGAGATCTCCAAAACCCAAATCATTCCTGGAAATTCGGCCTAGAAATGACTTTATTAGATTATTAGTCAGTTTTATAATATTTCATAAGTTTAAACTTAGGGAATATGACTAATTAATCAGAATTAATTAATTCAAGGTGTGAATGTTCTAGAAACTCACACGGATCGACTAATCCTAGCCATCAATTAAGATCTAATCTTGGTCGTTGAAGTCTCAACAGAGGACAAAGGATTCTAAGAAGAAGTCTATGGAGCTTGGAGAAATCACTTGAGCAGTTCGATTTCATGAGCAGATTGATTTCCAGAGTAGCAGCAATCAGTTGCCGGAGAGAGAGCTAATGAGATCGAAGCAGTGAGAGAGGGGCAGGGACAGTGAAGTCGGAGGAAGGATTCCAGATCCGGTGAGTGCATTTGCAGAGAGGTAGAGGAGCCACAGTGAGGCTGAAGCAGAGCAGCGCAGTAGCTTCCAGAGGCAATTTCGTGTCTGCTAGGGAAAGCTGAGTTTCAGTGCCAGACGCTAGACAGAGGTTCCGGGGGCTTGGAGAGACATTTTCCTAGACAGCAGCAGACCAGACAGCCTGAGGAGAAGTTGGTTCGAGTTGAGTGCAAAAGCGACTGTGCTATCACAGTAGCTGGGCAGAGCTAGTTTGGACGGCTCAACTTGAGCTAAGGTCAAAGCCCGGATTTGCCTGTGGAGTGAGGAAATTCCTTACTAGATTTTTCTTGCCAATTTTTCTCTGTAGGATTGCCAATTTCAGCATTCAGTTGTACTCAGATTATTTCACTGTTGTATAATATAAAACCCTCAGTTGCTACACCGGTTTTACCAAGTTGGGTTTTTCCCAGGACATTGGTCCAAAAATAACTGTGTAAATTTATGTGGGTGCTAGCATTTCTTCTAGCATTTATTCTTCTGCGGTTTTATTTGTGTCAATTGCTGAGTGATTGATTCAGTATTTGTTGTAGCAAACAGTAAATAAATTGTTAAAAATTAATTTAACAATTAGGAGAATTATTTCCAGTCGTTGCAATAAGATTTAGTTTCCAAATTTTCACAACATGCCCAAGAAGGGTCCTTCATACATGACATAGACTCAAATTGACTTTTATGACTAGATGACAAATCCTAAAGACTCACAATGGGAGCCATCACTAAAAATAAAATTCCTTGCTCATGAAACCCATGAGACAAGCATTACAAATATAATTTTATTTTTCTTCTTTTCATCAATTACACATGTCATGATGAAGACCGGACCTAAATACACTTTTCAACACAACAGTCTGAGAGTATAGATGTAAGGAGGGAGCAATCATAGAGGGATGAGTTACCCCTTTTCTTGGCATGTTTTTTTCCACCCCTCAGGTGTGCCTTTTACTTCTTTACGATTATACTTTGATTTAGTTGCATAGCTCAGGAGCCCAAGCTTGCTTTTTGAAATTTAGCAATTAATACCCATTAATGATGAGGCAGTTTATCGCTCATTAGGATTGGGACAATACAAGGGTTCCTTTTATAGATGGAGCATCATTTGCTTGAGGAATCGGGAGATGGCTAATGAAAGGTGTAGAGCTCATTCTAGGCTTTTCCCCAATAGTTAATCAAATTCCCTGGCTATGTTTTGCATTTTACTCTTTTACTTCCATTATAGTTTTCTTATGCTTTTAACTTTCTTTTCACTGCATCAACCTCTAGGGCAAAGTTTTCCAACCCAAACTCAAGGATGAGAATGAGAGGGTGCCAATCCACATAACCAATGACCAGCAGCCCAAAGAATGAAAATGGAATAATGGGAAAGATGGAAAGAGGTAATTATGGGATACCATGGTCACGCTATTTCAACCAAAGCCTCCCCAATAGTGTACTTCCTAGAACCCTAAGGCCTCAAAGGAGGTCCCGCGGGACTGGAGTCAAAGACTAACCTCTTGGGTGAAGTGAGGGAACAAGAACACAATAAAGATCAATAAATCATCCAAATCACTCTATAATTCATATTAGTATGCCCAAAACATTTAGTAAAAGCACATGATTACAAAATGGTTAAAGTACATGGTGATGGATGACCCACCTTCCTTCAAGAAGGAATGTTCAATGGGAGAGAGGAATAAGACCAAAACCAGAAGTGGAGGGAATATGGCATCATATCGTGTGTTGGTCAATAGGGATCTCGATTCGCTGGTTTTCCAAGGAGGAGAGAAGTTTTCTCCTAGGAGTTACCCACTTTTGGTGGGTAACAATCCCTATAGTGTTCATGAAACAATCAACAAAGACTAGAGTTTGAAACATGGCCAAAATGAAAGACCCCTCCACCATATTGTAGGATTTTTAATATCCAACTTGAAGAACAAAGCATTGCAGCCTTTCCATATAGCCCATTCCATCCCTTCCCAAACTCCAAAAAAAATGTCAAGAATAAACTCCCTTGGTATGAAACCAGTTTTTTTGTCCAAAAGATCACATGGAGGATGTGCTTAATTTGTTATACTGCACCAGAATGATAGATAACTATGAGTTACATTTTTTATTAGAACGATACACATATAAATGCAATGTTCTTGGCCCTTGGATTCATCTTCCAAAAGGTCTCTTAGACTCCCGATGATGATTCATATTCCTTACCATAACCCTAACGAATTAGGTGTCTAACATTCCCCACTTAATACGAGGACCAAAGGTGTACTTGTGAGTCCAAGTAGAGAGATGAAAACATCTACCAATAGCTTAATGTGCTCTCTAAATTAGGTGGTTTGGAGATGACCCCAAAGAAAATGACTAGCAGAAGCTGAAGTTTTCTACTAAATGGTGGCTTAGGATGACCACAACTCTGGAACTTGGCTCCAAGGCTTAATTATTCCTAGAACATTTCCAAATTTGGCTAAAAGTTGAAGTATTTTGCTGATTAGAAGTGCTCACAAATGGCAATTTGAAAATAACTGCAAACTAATGGTGGTTTGGAGATGGTCACAAATTGTGGAACTTGGCTCTAAGGCTCAACAGTTCCTGAAACATTTCCTAATTCGAGTAAAATTTGTTGCCTTTTGTTGCTTCGAAGCACTTGCAAATGGCGATTTGAAGATGACCACAAACTAATGTCTAGCAGAAGCTATAAGTCTTCTACCAAATGGTGGTTTCAGGAGTACCACAAACCGAATCATGCTCATGGCTCACTCTAGCTACAGTTACCGCTCGAACTCTAGCTCAAGGTGTTCATTTTCTAACCCCAGTAACCTAACCAATTACTACTTAGCATATTCCTTGCTATAAAAGGCACACTAGGATTTTAATAAATATAACATAGTCAAAAACAATATACCAATCTCAATCACATGCACACAAGGCTTTTTGCCCTTCAAATCAATTCTTCATTCAAATCAATTTAGAACTAACAAGGGCTCCCTTCCTGGGATAATGGCCCACTGAGGAAAAATATATACAACAATAAACCTAGAATTAGATCTAGATGATCAAACCCTTGATTTGTCCTTCAATCTACAGGCTAATTTGGATCCTTCCCTTGTTGCCTCTTGCACATTTGAGTGGAAGTCTGTCTCTACCCAATCGTTGAGATCTCACTCTCATTGTCTTTGTGCTCAAGATGTGTCTTCTCCCTTGGCCTACCCTTCCTTTTATAGGTTTGATTTATTAACTAAATCCACAAACCTAATCTCCAAAGTGATTGACAGTTGAGATTAGATCTCAACATCATGTGAGATCAACACTTGAGATTCATCTAATCACTAATGCAAATAACAATTGTATTTTATTAGATTAAATTCACTTTATCTTATAAACATCAATAACTTTAATTATTAAAGTAATTGCTAAGGTTAAGGGTCAATTAGGCGACTTCCACATGCCTAGACACTTAGGCATGTGCAAAAGTTACTTGCTCAAGCTAGTAACATCAACACTCCCTTTTAGCAAGGAAGGTACTTCCTAAAAATCCACCTTTGTAACACCCCTTACCTGCCCAATTAAAAGTCCTTACCCTAACTTAAGTAGGAGGGCATGAATAGTAATTTTAAATAAAAGGTTGGTTAATAGGAAAGTATATAAAGCATGGAAATATGTAATATAAATGGGTTGATCCAACTCAACTCTTGAAATGACCATGAATACCATGAGGATGGGATGCATATTAAAGCAATGATTGTTCCTAGTTATTATTCCTTCTACCATACAACTAAAGTGAGTGATTCTTCAAGAGCTTGCAGATATTTTACAAGAAACACCTCATCGATTCTAGAACAAGCCCAGGAAATGGGCAAATGGCCGGCTAGGAGGAAATGAGAGGCCAACTAGCAGCAAATGGAGGGGGGGCAAGAGAAAACCAACTGGCCAAGTCATAAGAGGGGGAACAGTAGAAAAGGAAGGAGAGGAACCAGGAAAGAAGGGGGGGCAAGCAACAGCGTATTGTGAGAACTAAGTGAAGCAAGAAGGTCGTTAGGTCAATTCGTAGGGCGTTGCTACAAGAAAGAGTGACACCTGAGGATAGTGGGGTCTGCACCACAAGGACAGCAAGTCGAGTTGCAGTCTCAAAGGTGAGTCCCCATCACGCTAATACTACATTAGAAATTCTAACTTTTGTGCTTCCATTTAGTTGAGTAAAATAGCATGATGGTAAAAGTAGATTCAGAAATCCATCCTTATCGTTACAAAGGTAGTATGCAAAATGTTTTCCCTGTAACACATATGGCCTATAGGCTATCTTGCTCCAACCTAGGTATTTTTTGTTGGGAATGCCAGGTTTGGTTACACTCATTGCTTTCACCTTGACCCCGATATAAGATGAAGAACTAACCACCGTGGTCCTAGATCTAGATCAGGACTAAGGATTGGTGTTGGTTCCAACACCTAGACAACTGCATGAAATTTTCCTATAAACTCTGCAATATCGGTTCCTCTTCAGCATATTGTCACTAACTAAGCTCGTGCCTTTGTATGGGAAATAAAAAGAAAAGGAGGACTTCGGAGTTCTGTGTTGATCGGCCTGATTCTGCATTATCCCATTTTGTTAATGAATTGCCCTCATACCAAGCCTCGTCTACTATAGGCAGCTTGTGCTTGAAGTGAATTGGGATACTCCAAGCCCATTATCTTTCAAAGGGACATGAAAACTATAGCATTAACCTAGTCAAAGACCTCACAATCGTGTCCACTTGTTGGTTCTATCTTCCAGAAAATAAAAACCTTGCAATCATGTCCATGGCCTAGCCACCTCCCAACAGGTGTGGTGTGGACACATGGAAAAATTCCATGCAGCATAAAATTGAGCAGTAGACGTAGCCCTTGTCTTGCAGTGAGAAATTAGTGACTGTCTGGCCCTATGGGGTTATGAATTGACTAAGGGTGAGCATAGTATCTCAGGAATCCCTCATCAAATAATGGCAGGAGGCCTCAAACTGCCCAGACTTAATTTCAATTAGTATGCTCGGGACTTCCAATTCCGAGTGGAGTTTCTATCTCAGGGTGGAGGAAAATCTCTGGAATCCTTGGACAAGTGAGGGTGGAGAGTCTGTCTCTGGAACTGATCTGAAATCACCCCTAGGTGACCTCAGGGAATTAATGAAGGTATTACAGACTCGTGCTGGTGTGTGTGCCTATGTTATCTTGTGCAACGGATCGATAAGATTGCGAAATACATAGACACTTGAAACAGTAAGAGATCACAATAAGCAAAACATAAACACAACAATATTTACTAAGGAGTTCACCAATCCTCCTGGGTTATGTCTCCTGGTCCAGCCTTCAGTGGTGGCCTTTTTATTATGTTTTTAAAGCAGAGTCTTACAATAAGGAGCTCAATCTGAGTCTCACTTGACAGAGGATGATCAGTAGGATGGCACTTGGAATTCCCAAGTCCTTAGAGTTCACAGATTCCCCTTACTGAATTTCGACCTCAATTGGTCTTTGTCTGCTCAATTCTGCCCTTACTCTGTTGGTCAGCTCGGCTTCTCTGTCCTCTGCAATTTTGCCTCTCTTTCTATGTCTGTCGGCCTTCGGCTTCTTCATTGCTTCTCTGCCTCACTGTCTCCCCTGTCTCTGTCAGCTCGTGGCTTTAAAGCCAGTTCGTTCCTTTGACTGTTTGTTTCAGCTTCCCGGCTCTCTGGATCGTCTGCCTCTGTCTGTTGGGACTCCTTTGCCCTACATCATCATTGTTGCGTAATGCTTCGCAGAGAGGTGGCCACCTGTCTCCTTGCAAACTGAGTGTCAGTTCTTCCTGAACAGTCGTTTTTTCCATTATTTCCCAAAAGCCTGGGAAATGGATCCTTCTGTAGATTCATCAGTCAAATTGGACTTCAAATCTTATGCGTCGCAGTTTATTTCTCCCTCGGGTCCGGTCATCCATCGAGTTGAACCTCCACCGTTGATCTGAAGCCCCCAGATCCTACGGTCTTCGCTCCTATCGCACGGTTGAGTTGCTCGACCATTAATCCGCGATGTAAGCGGTTTCTCTCTCTCCCTGCCGAACACGTGTCACTCGGTGTATGGAATCGCTGGGTCCTCATCCAAACCCAGTTACCGCCTGAAATGCCTCCGATATTCCGCTGGTTTTGAGCGCGGGAACTGCCTTGTCGGTTTTAGCGCTTTCCCACGGTTTTCTGGTTTCCCTTGTGACCGAGCACTCGAGGCCTTTCCTTCTCGAGGGGTTTTGTCCAGCGATATGCGATTTTGCGCTAATCACGTATCAGAAACAGCCTCCATTTCTAGGCCTAAGCTTCCCAATCACCATTTCTGCACCATGCCCGGTCTCCATGGGCCAACGGTCAGTGAGCTTTGACCGAAGGTCCTTGTTGCTCCATGCTGGCTGCAAATTGCCATTATTCAGAGGTTATTCCTGATAGCTATAGGATTTCTTGAAGTATATCATTTCGTTTGAGGATCCAATTCGGATCACAGCCTTCCTACTGAAAAAGCTTCTGGACCACCAAAAGTTGGTTTTCAAGCATCGACTAAGTGAGGATACAACTTTCTCACATGTCCAATCTCTATCCATTTTGCACTGCTTGACTTTGAACCCCTGAGCCCAATTCTGAGGTACTCAACATCTCCCCTGCACGTCGTTCTCACCTTCCCGTCCAGAACTGTCTTCCTGCAATTCATTAAGATATTCAGGTAACAGGTCATGCTCTTCAGGATCTTCAATTAACGAAGGTTCAAATAGTCTCAAGCTGTCTGCATTTATGACTGAGTAGATGTGCATATAAGCTGGCAAATCAAGGCGAAAAGCATTCTCACCAATTTTCTCAAGGATCCTGAAGGGTCCATACCTTATTGGTTTTAGCTTTTTACCTTCACCTTGCATCCTGTCTTTGCTGATATACAGCCAGACTTGATCACCAACTTGAAAACTATGCTCCATCCGATGCTTGTCATGCCTTGCCTTGTATTTGGCCTAGCTCCTTTCCAGTTGTTCCTGTACTACCTGATGGATCTCTTGGATTTGTTCAATGAACCTAGTTGCCTTGTCCACATTGCTGTCCCTCAACTGCTGTGTCCTTACCAAAGACAAAATCCAAGGGAGACCTTGGTGTGAAACCAAAACAAGTCTCAAAAGGAGATCTCTGTGTGGAAGAATGTTTGGCTCAGTTGTAAGCATGTTGCACATAACACAAATGTTCATCCCAAAGCTTAGGATGCTTGCTGCAATATCCCCTGAGCAACTGGATCACTGTCCTATTGACTACTTCTGTCTGGCCATCGGTTTGTGGATGGAAAGTTGTGCTTTTCTTCAGTTTGGAACTTTGGTGTCCATCAATTCCCACAGACCTGACCAAAACTGCCCCACAAATCTGGTGTTTCGATCAGATATAATGGAAGTGGGTAATCCAAAATGAACCCATACATGTTGAAAGAACATTTTTGCAGTTTGTTCAGCTGTAATCTGCTTATTACAAGGTATCAAATACACATTTTGCTGAACCTATCCACAACAACATATAGATAGTCATGACCTTTCCTAGATTTAGGTAGTCCTCCAACAAAGTCCATGGAAACACTTTCCCAAGGATGAGAAGGAACTGGTAGTGGAGTGTATAAGCCTAGTTTCCTATTGTTGGGCTTGCTTTTAGCACACATGATACACCCTCTTACATATCTAGAAACTGTCTCGTTCATTTTTGGCCAATAACAAAATCTTTGCAGCTGTGCAACTGTTTTGCTTACCCCAAAGTGACCTGATATTAGAGAAGTGTGTGCTTCTCGAATTATCTTTACTCTTTCAGTTTGTGGAATGCATAGCTTCCCACAATGATACAAGAGTTGGTCCTTAATATGATAATCCAATTCTTTTACTCGTTTGCCTTGACTTAAAGCTACATATACATCTTTAAAGTCTATATCTTGAGCATATTGTTCAATAGCTTTCATGTAATATAGAATTATGCTTTAGTAGATGCATTCATAATGGGTCTAGATAACATATATGCAACTTTATTATGTATGCCCTTTTTATATCTGATGACTAAATGAAACAGCTGTAGGAACCCCATCCACCTGTAGTGTCTTGATTGCTGCAACTTAGTTTGGGAGTGTAGATACTGAAGTGGTTGATGATCAGTATGGATAATTGTTTCTTTGCCCAGAGTTAAACGTCTCAGAATGATAACATATGGGTTTACGTGTTGTATCAACGCTGCTCCCATGGCATAGTCACTAGCATCTGTTTGGATCTCAAACGGTCTTTGAAGATCTGGCAATGCTAGTACTGGTGTTGTACTAATCTTTTCTTTCAAGTTGTCGAAGGCTTTCTGCTGTTTGCCTCCCCACTGAAACACCTTGTTCAATCCTGTTAAAGCATGTAAGGGAACTGCAATTAAGGAAAAGTTAGAAATGAACTTTCTCCAATATTGTGCTGCTCCTAAGAAGCTTCTAACTTCTGTAGTAGATTTGGGTTTAGGCCAGTTTACAATGACTGCTACCTTAAAGGAATCTATCTTAAATTCACCACCCCCTACTATATGTCCCAAATAATTCAAATATGTTTTGCCAAATTCACATTTTGAGAGTTTAACATAAAGTTTTTCTCTTTTCAAAACATCGAGTGTCTGCTTAACATGCTTTAAGTGTTCTTCCCATGTTTTGCTAAATATAAGAATGTCATCCAGATATACAATAACAAAATCATCAAGAAAAGGTCTGAGCACAGCATTCATTATTCTCATGAAAGTAGCAGGAGCGTTAGTTAAGCCAAAAGGCATAACCAACCACTCATGCAATCCCTGCTTTGTTTTGAAAGCAGTCTTCCATGCATCTTGTTCTGTAACTCTGACCTGATGATATCCACTATGCAAGTTTAACTTGGAAAAATAAACAACTTCCTTTAACTGATCTAATAGATCATCTATGCAAGGAAGGGGATAACGATTTTTTATTGTTATTTTATTCAGTGCTCGGTAATCAATGCACATTCTCCACGAGCCATCTTTCTTTCTCACCAAAACGACTGGTGACCCACATGGTGATGTGCTAGGTTTGATGAACCCCTTCTCGAGCAACTTCTGCACCTTCTTCTTGATTTCTGCATTCTCTAAAGCGAACAACCTGTACATCCCAATGTTAGGCAACAGAACATCTTGCTGCAAATTAATATCATGCACTTTTTCCTTTTTGGGTGGCAGACCTTTAGGTTTTTGAAACAAGATATCATACTCTGAAACAACTTTTTCTAAATCAACTTGTTGTTTAGCATCACAGCCCTCAAATACATTGGTTTTATTAGGTTTCTTTTCCTTTACAACCATCAGCAAAAATTGTTTGCATGAATTTACAATTCGTTTCATCTGCCCTGAGTTTATGAGAGTATAATTATTCTTGAGCTTATGAGCTCTTACAAAGTATTCGATTCCATCTTTAACGAGTAGATACTTGTTC
>APFE030474471.1:4537-27903 GCA_000404065.3 Pinus taeda
TTCATGACCGCCACCCTGAACCCTATATCGTCAGTTTGTTTTCACCTCCAAAATCATTTGCTTCATTCTATGTCATTTATTTTGGATCCATTAAGGCCCTCCTGCAATGGGTTGCTTCTTGTCGACATCAGCTCATTATCCAAGAAGTTGACTTAGGAACAACCCTTTCAGTACTTTGATGCTTGCATGCCTCAATGGCAAGTTTCTCACTTTCGGCGACAAGTTTACATCAATGGCCTTCGACCGAGAGATTTTACATGGTGTTCGACACCAAGTGCCTTTTCACGCAACGTGAATTGTACTGTAGTACCTTTAGGGTCATCGTCATTATTGGTGACTCCTCTCGCACCTGTTAACAACTTACATCATTGGCTGGTAATCAGGCGATGTCTTTCCATGTTCGACTCCAAAACATTTTTCACATGGATCGACTTGTATTCCGAGTGAATATTGGCTGAGTTTTGAAGACCCCAGATCTAGTTTCATCCATCCGGGCTGCAATATATTCAGGAATATAAAAACATCCAGTGTACATCATTGCCGAACAGATGATCATCCAAATCAAACTATGATGTGTCCATATCATCAGTCTGTCACACAGACGATCATCTGTCCTATGTACATGAAAAATGAATTTATAAAGCTAAGCATGGGAATGCCCACCTCAGCTAGATCATGAAAAGATGTTGTCGAATAATGTATTGTATTGTATCTTATTACAGGTCGCCACCCAGCTCAGAAAAACTTCAAATCCTCATAGTAAAGCATTTCACCTGACATCAAAAAGATTAACGACCTCATGCTTTACGAGGAAACTGTTATAGACATTTTTGGGCAGTTCAACCCTAATCATAAATGTCCATAATATGAGGGCTCTTAAGTCCCTAAAAGTGTTTCTTCACTGCCTAAACGAACAAGGTCAACTGATTGCATCATCTCCCAGAAGTTCTCCACTGAAAACTGCTCATAAATGGTCAAAACTGGACCATACTGAAAGCTCCATGCAGAGGGTGCGATGTATATCACCTTCCCAATGTACACGGTGTGATGAATACTGTTTGGCTCCTCTGTAGAGTGTGATGGTCGGGAATGGACAAATGGCAGGGACAAAAATGCGAGGTGGAAGATCATGGAATCCTCTAGAAGCTTCCCCTCTAACACTTGCCACTCCATTTTTGACCAGGGATGAGTAAGAGATCTTCATTCTTGAAGTGGAAGTAGGAACTATTAGAGAGAAGGCACTAATAAAGATCCCAAAAGATGACTCAACTCTCTGTAATCATCTACATATGGATCCCTCATCACAGAGATCCAGAGGCTAGAATTTTGTAACTTATAGAGAAGTGTTGTTGGTATTCTGGTGTACATTCACAGTGTTGGGTGATTTTGATTTGCTTGAGGTGAAGAAGGGCTTCTTAGCTCGAGGATGATGCTAGGTCAGAGCTGCTCAAGGTTGTAATCCTCTTGCTACTTTTTATCTGAATAAAGCTATTCTTGTTTCCTTCCATATTCTTGTGTATCTGTTTATATATGCTTGTATATGGTTAGTGTACATCTGATCCTGCATTATTTAGGAATTTAGATCCTTGTTTCTTGCATAGTAGTATGTTGCTGTGATTCTACAGGTACTTCTGAAGCTGAGCAGACAAAGAGCAAGCGGCAAAAGTCTATCAAGAAGGAGAGGAAATCGAGCGCAAGACTCAGGTTGGCCCTCTTGGTTCTCCTCTCATCTATTTCTGTAAAAGGAATCAATAGTAGACTTTGATTGTTTGTTTCTACGATAGCCACCCATATTAATGGGAATAGCAGCATCCGTGTGGACACTATTCCCGTATAACACTTGTCCAAGGGGTTTCTCCAATGTTAGGTCTTTCTCCATAGCTTTGACTCTTTCACTCATTCTACTAGCCTTTTGCGCCTCTTCCTTTTGCATAATTTGGGCAAGTTTGTAGTATGTTTCTAAACTTGCCACCTTCCCTCTTAGTTTGTTCAATTTTGTAGCATGAATAGACATTTCATTCATGGATCTGATTAATTTGTCTACCTCTTCCCTTGATGTACCTGTTTCTGATGTAGACTCTGCTATCACTAGCAATGATGTAGCAGGTGGAGCTGTAGGTGTAAGTGAGGCTGCAAGTGTGGAAGGGACTGTTGTAGATACTGTAGGGATGACATGGAAGTTGTGGCTATGTCATTTTATTTTAGTTGGATGAAGATATTCAATTATTTCTCTATCTCCCTTAGCTGATCATTTAGTTGTAGGACCAAGTTGATGAACTCATCATGCTTGTGCTGGGTCTCCAAAACTTCAAGTGTTTGAGGATGTTGCAGGTGGGGTATTTTTAATTGCTTCTTAAGTGCAACAATATCATCATTTTTCTTCTTTATGAGCTGCTCTATAGCTTTAATGTCTTTGGGATCATCTCCCAACTCAATAACTAAGTCTTCCAAAGACTTAATCCTGGTACCATTAGCCTATGAGGAGGCCTTTCCCAACTGAAAATGTGTCGAGATATTATTCAATGAGTTTTGTAGCTAATGGGTAGCTATGGCTTTACCTGTAAGGGTGAAGTATATGATCTCTCCATCCTATTTACGCAATTTTATTCAATATATGGGATGAATATCCCTTGAAAATACTTCAAAGTCAACTCTCTTGAATCCTAATGATGTCTTGGGTTGTTGTGATGTAGGTTTGATAAAGGACATTTAAAGCTTTGCCTCATTTATATCAAAAGTTGACATCAACCTTGTTTGATTTGTGGGAGTGATTTTTAGATATTGAGCATATGTTTAAGATTTGAGCTTCTCATTCCTCATTCTGATTTCTTTATATCTATCCTTTACGTCTTGGTCCTTGTCAGTAGGCCTACTAAATGAAGACACTTCCACACCTAGCTACCTTTCCAACATTTGAGTTTGTGATTTGGAGGGCCCCTACGTTTCTCTAGATAGAGTTGTACATTTACTTTTTCCCAGTTCAGTATCAATTATTTATACTGAGCCTTCTGTGTCTTCCTATTCTGTAACAGGATTTAGCCTAGGCCTTCTGCTCTGGCTGGTCTGATATTGTACATCTGATGTGCCCATCCCTAAACTTGAGGGTTCCTCCCTGGTCCTTTTTGGGTTCTTTTCCTCATTCTGAGGAGTTTGCATGATAGGAGGGGTGCTCATAGCTGGCTCTTGCTATTTAGGTACCTGAACAAATGAGCTCTCATAAAACTATCTTTCTAAGTCACATAAGGCATTCTCTACATCCACCTTTGTATTTTCTCTATCTACAAGAGTGTTTTCCAGCCACTCAGATTGATTTGAATATCTTTCTATTTTTGGTATGGGGTGATCGATATAAGGTCCCAACTTGGCCTTTTTTCTCAATCTGGTCATGAATTCTTGAAGATCATACCTCCACATGAAACTCTATTGGAACATTATTTGTTGCAAAATTTGGTTTGCTTCCTTCTCTCCCTCTCTAGAATTGCAGATGAAGGGGCCTAACTAGTTTTATACTTTGAATTGTGATCTTTTCTTGGCCAAGACAAAATTCACATCATCAGAGTTCATTATTTTCCTATAGTACTTTAGAGAAAATAACCTCATGGGGAGGTATTTGGGTAGTTTATATGGTGCAAGCTGGCACCCATAAATCCTTATCTCTGTGTTGCTTTGGTATAGGTGCCAATCTCCCACTTTGGTTTGCTTGGACAACTGAAGGACCCTTTTGATCTATGGACTTATCATGGGAGGAGGGCTTCCTTTCAGCATAGTCATGATTGGATGAACAAAAGAATCTACGAAATTTGAATAGGTATATGGTGAGTAACACTTATGGAGCAGTGGGGTCCAAAAAATGATAGACCTGGTCTCGCTTTTGGTATCCAACTTCTAGAGGAGAAAAGGAAATTTGTATGGCTGATTATATAGGAACATATGGTAGAGGACATATGAGTATTTGAACATTCTTTCATTGTTCATCCTCGTGAACTGTTCATGCATTCTATTAGCTATGAACTCATCATAATTGTACACAACAATAGGAAGTTGTCCGAGGGTATAGATTGACATGAAAATGAGGACAAGTTCATCAACAAATTCATCACCATAATAGCTTAGGACACATGATATCATGGTGATGATTTGTTTGCCCCTTTTAGAGAAAATGCCATAAAGATTTGGGGGGGAGGGGGGGTTAGGAATGTACTGCTCTTGAACATCAAAATCTTGGAACAATTGGGCAAGTCTAGAGGGACTTAGTTCGGAATATTAGTCTAACAAATCTCCAGTTGAAAGTGGAGCCAGGTTTGGTCTTGGTTGGAGTTGTAACATTTCATTGATGGATTCAACCAGGATAGTGAACAACACCTTTTGGTCATGAGACATTGTGGTTCTATGACTAGGGATGTAGCATGCATGAGACATATGGATGATTTTTGGGAAGATATGTACTTGGGGGAACTGATATTTTGGAAAATTTGATTCCCAAAGGCCAATATAATTAGCATGGTTAATGTATCTATCCCTATTTAAACAATGGATTTTAAGTAGGTGGCCATGGGTAGATGTTTCTTTGATTTGAAAATCCCTGTCAGCCAAGGAAAGGTGGTCGAGGTCCAAATGGGGAGTTGTGATAGGTCTAACGTTTAGGTCAAGAGGGGCAGCCATTATTCAATTCTTGTTGATTTGAATTAGGTTCAGGGGTTTTATTTAAATGTAAATTGGAAACTTATCAGAGGGTTTAACTATAGGTTTCTTCAAATTTTAAGGTATTTTTCAATTAATTTTACTTAATGCAAATACTTGATAGGCTTAACGTTTCCAAATTTGAACAGGGAGTGGTATTCTATGGTGGAATACTTGGAATTGGGTGAATTGGCTTCAAGTTGATGGTTCATGGTGGAGCGACTTTGGACGTCTGTTGATAAATTTTGCACTTGTAGGAGTCGCAAAGGTTTTCAAAGTTTTACAAAGAAAATGAGTGGAAAAGGGAAAAAAATAGGGCTTCACAACCTTTTATAGAAAAATAATTATTTTTGGTGGCTTCATTTATGAATGAATAGTTGGCATTTTTTCGGTTAAGTGGGGAAGTAGTATTGGAGGTTCATTGCACCACTTTTTTGGTGTGGGTGGTTTTAGGAGGGGTCACCCGATGTGCTTTAGAGCATGACACATAGCATTAGGGGGGTCAAAGAAAACTGCCTTATCGAGCAGGTAAAGATCAGCAATCGGGTTTGGCCAATATGGATGTAGGCCATTAGATTTGGGCGCTTGTGATCTGATAGTAGTTGAGCGGACAAGATGCACAGAGGAAATGAACAGTAGTTGAGGGGGGGCCCATAGATTTAATCTTCGGCAGTATGTGATTAGTTTAGGAATTAATCATGGGTTAAGTGATCAGGCGGGGCTTTAATCACGATATTAGGGAATCAGGTGAGGTTAATGACGGGATTAACTTAGGTTTACTCGAATTAGGTAAACTAAGTAAGCTTGCATCTGGATATGGGTAATTTATATAGTTTTTTATTAAAACTAAGGGTTGGGATATTTAATTTAGGGGTTTAATTAATATACGGGAAAAAGGTAATTATAGGGGATTTATACAATAAAATTTTAAATTAATATGAAATGAATGAGTGGAGTGGTTAATATTCCTTAAGCATAATGTAACATGTAATATTTGCGTGATTTACATATACTTAGTACTTAGGATAAAATTCTTTTGTAGGTTTTTGGATGAAATATGTTTCAATGTGGGGGGAGAGGTTTACTTTTGCTAGGTAAATGAAGTTTAACCTTAGGAAAAGGGGTTTTATTAAATTAATGAGGGGAAATGAATGGAGATGAACCTTATGAAGGGGATTCTAGTAGTTGTTCCCATAAGTCATTGAGCGAAGGGTCCGGTCCCTCCAAAAGTCAGAGAAATGCTATGAGCCTCTTTGACTTAAAGGATTTAAGTACTTAGAACTTATTTATGGAAAATTAATAAGTAGAGGGGTGAAATGACTAAGGGGATGTCAAATAAACCAAGTTGTAAACCATTGTACTTGCTTTTTTTATTGCTTATGCACATTTGAAAGATGCATTTAAAGATGACATAAGTGCTTTTGTGTAATCAATTGATATTTCTGCAACCTTTCTTCTACTTACCCATTTACTTACCCCACCATTTTTTCTTCATTTTACTTGGGTGCATTTTAGGCTAGCAAACCCTTATCAATCCTTTTCTTTTACAAAGTAAACTATCTAATTCTAACCTTATATCATCCAAGGGCTCAGATTAAACTATTGAGCTCCTTTTATTTTTCTACCGATCTAATGATCTTCCAAGATTAAACTATTTGGTCAAATTTTATTCACTAACTATAAACATAAAATTCAAAGCATGGTATAATAAAGATTAATCAGTTTGATTACAATGGATTGTGGCATGAATAACAAGCTGCACATAATCGTTATTGTGCATAAAAGTAAATAATAGTGGAATTTTGACTCGCACATTTTCATGGTCTATTTTGTTTTTTTGGGGTTCATATATTTTCATTTTTTTTACCTTCTCTTATTCTTTTTGTCCGTTGATTATTATTTTAGGACATACCCTCTTTACATTTTTTAATTTTAACAAGGGAAAAATTTGCAGAAAGAAAAGTTATGTACAATATTACAAGGCTAACCTTAGTCATTCAAAATTATCACTCCTATTGGTATAGGAACCTAACATTGTCCACGCTTCAATATTCTCTCGTCATGTATGCTCCATCATAATTTTTAGGTTATATGCTTTGACCTAGTAGCCCACCATGACTTCATCCTCATATTACTTCAACATTATTTTTCCTTTTGTTGTATTCCTTCTTCATCATGACATCTTCATAAAGTAGAATTAGTTATACGCACTGTTTATATCTCCAAGGTCTTCATAGGTGCCAAGGGTCCTTTCTTCCTTCATCAAAGTTATCCTTCTTTATTTTAGGAGATATCTTTCAAGCAAGTTTTTTAGATAGTGATTCTTGATGATCATGGTGTTCTTCACATGTTTTATCTCTTTCTTCATTTTCTTCTTCTCGGATATTTTAGTCAACCACCTAATGCTTCTTTTGGAAGCATTCCTTCATCCCTTTCTTTCTGTACTTTTGAGCATTTATTCTTACTTCTTAGTCAGCAATCTTATGCTCCTTATGTGAGCATGTTCTTTTCTTGACCTTCATTGCATTGTGCTACATGCATTCAAGCATGTTCTTAGTGTAATAGATCCTTTCATGCTTGATCATGTTATAGAACTATACCCATGATTCAATAATATACAAATGATGACATGACTTAAACTTTAATGCATACATACCTCATCTTAATCCTCCTTGATCATTTTATGGTGTATCCCTTCTTGCTTCATCTTACACTGCCTACACATCATCCCTTTTCTTGAATCTCGTGAGTGGAGTTTCCAATGAGACATATTCGTTGGTTCATGAACCTTCTCTTCAAGATTCCATCATAGGGTCTTAAAGATCCTTGCCTTGCAAATGTTTCCTACCTTTGATGATTTAGGTCTTCTAAGGTTCTTGTCATGATCAAGTTTTCTTCCATCATGTACGAGGTCATATTCTAGTTATGCACCTTCTACATGAATATATTTGAGCTATATCTAGCATGTTCCTATATTCTAGGAGATATTTTTACTTATGAATTTTTTCTTTTCTCATAAATGCTACATCTACATGAGTGACTAGAACTCCATGTACATCATGTTTCTAGAGACTAGAGGGTAATTTTAGCCATGCAATTTAATCTATTCCTACATCCTCCTATTATACTCAAAACTTTGAAATAAGTCTAGAAGGAAAGAGTTTGACCTAGTCATAGTAGAGATCTAGACGATCTTCCTTCTTTTTCTTCTTTCCTTCTTCTTCCACATCTTCAGTTATATGATCTTCTTCTGTCTTTCTCTTTTTGTTGCTGTCCTTCTTAATCTTGGGACGATTCCTTTTGTAGTGTCCATATTATTAGCATCCAAATCATTGGATCATGGACATGTCTTTATTGTTTGTTCTTCATGGACTAAACTTGCCAAATTTATGCTTTCTTTTGGCCATGGTAGAAAATACTTGCTCCTATGATCCCACATCTTCTTTCGCCTTAATTCTAGTCTCCTCAGTTCTACATAGAGACCACATATCACTAAGAGTGGTTGCTTCCTTCCTGGCATAAATGCTTGATGTGAAGTTTCCCCACTCCTCAGGTAGAGAATTGAGTACAACATTTGTCATATCTCTATCAGACATGACTTCCCCAAGCTCTTGAATTTGATCTCTCATCTGAGAGATTTTCATGAAGTAGAGATAATACTTCTCCGATGGTGGATACTGTGAATAGACCTACTAACTTATCATAAATTTATTTTGATGTCTCAAACTTGGAGACATACGGGGTGAGAGAGTCCTCGATTGATTCTACAAAAATAATTTGAGCTCTTGTCTCATCCTTATTGTACTTGTCTAAGGCTTGAGTCTATTCCTTAGCAGGTGTTATCACTCAGATTTTCCTTGAAGTTGTTGGGAAGAGGAAAGGGGTCCGAATTAACCACAAACCAGATTTTAGATACAAAATCTAGCCAATCTGTATCTAGAGAGGGCTCTCCCTTTAGGTTTTAGCTTTGTTTTGAAAGATATTAGGCTAGTTCTGAAGTTTAGAAGTTTTGTTTGAGTTTGGGTGGTGAGATTCAATAGCAGAGGGGTATGACTGACTAGTTTAGGCCATTGGGCTAATGGAGTCAAAGAAAATGGCTTAACTGGATTAGGTTTCTTAAAAAAGGATGGTTTCACAGGGCAAGATGGTCAAACAGGGAACAAATAAAGACTTCGAATAAATGGAATGGTTTCAAAATGGGTGAAGGGTAGTTAAGAATCCTTCAACCTATTTGAAAAAGGGAACTTGAATGATTACTAATAAAGAGTAGTTAAGTATTCTTTAATAAATAATCAGAATGAATGAATTAGAAAACAGGAGCAATTAAGATTTCACTATTTATCCCAATTTAGAAGAAAACATAGAGAACTATAATAATTGAAAATTGAGTGAAATCAAGCATATTCCGAATTACTCTTTTTCATTTATCATTCAGATATGAAGCATAGATGATATAAGAAACAAGGAAAACTTTAAAACACAAGGTATAGAGGACTTATTGATTTGGTGTTCGATTCAAGAAATCTGTGGAAAGTCCTTTGCATCAATTCTTTATCCAGGAAACCATACAAAAGTTGGTCCAACAACACTTTATTCCAAAATAATCAATATTACAGCAATGTCTAAGAATCCACCCTCAATACTCCAATTGAGGGAGTATTTATACAAAAATTTTACAACAAAATATCTCATAACAAAATGAGATATAAACTGGGATGACTAATCATATCTATCAAGAAAATAGGGCCAGAAGACCTTGTAGATGATAGATAAGGCAACCAAATGGTTTGCTAGTCCTTATTCTTGAGAATGTACTAGAGTTAGGCCCTATGATTTGGCCTCTTGCTGTACTTGGTGTAATTATGTGCTGGCTGCTATGTTTTGATCTTCCTACTAATACACTTTACCTGCATCTGATACTCTTTACCTATTGATCTCTTTTCATCCTCTTTTACCTTTTTGACTAGAGTAAAAATCAAAATTTACCTTTTTACCATGGATAAATTACAAAATTTCGAGCATTTCTTCCCACCATTTTGGCCGTGGTATTCTTGTTTTATGAAGCTTTTTTAGGGTTTCATCTGTTTCTGTATATCTGAAAAATGTGGACTGAATTAGGAACAAGTGTTTTAACTCATGCTCGACATAGAATAAGTTCTCTAAGTTGTCATAGAGAACTCAACCTGTGGGGAGTGCTTTTATGCCTGATGTACTTGTTGATGAACTAGCTTGATTGCCAGGATATTTATTCAATTTATATACATAATCTCTATGCTTCATTAATCTGTCATTAATCATTAAAGGACTTGGTAGCCCTTTATTGTACAAAATAGCAAACTTCTCCATGAAAGAATTAATCTCTACCTGCATATCATGACATCTTCTCTCTAAATTTTGCATCAAAGTTTTCTTGGTTAGCACCCTTTTGATTTCCAAAATGTTTCTATTCTATCTGTGATGCCAAGTGCTTCTAGCTATTCACTATTCTTGGTATTCAAAAAATGTATGAGTCTGTTGGCTTCATTAGGCATTTGTCCTAATTTTGCTTTTGTTTTTTGAATTTCTTCCTATGCTGTCTTCACTAGATCAATCTGCTGAAAAATTAGTTGAATGGATGGCCAATCATCGTTTATGGATTGAGTGATGTTGGCCCAAAGAATTTTCTTAATTTCTGCCAGAGGTTTGTCAAAAGTGAGATCTTTTTCTAATGTTTTCACTTTATTTTCGAATTCTTTAATCTCCCTTGTTTTTTCCACAACGTTTATCTTTGAGAGATCATATTTTCTTTCCATCTTAGAAAATTGTTCTTTTACCTATTTTAACTATGAAACTTGTAGTTTCATGTCTTCCATTGAGCTTATTAAGTCTTATGTGCTCAAATTGGCGCTGCTGCCATCTGTTGTTCCTGTTGTTGATGTACGTGTGACCACCTCTACTGTGGTTGTACCTGTGACCACCTTTGTTGTGGCTTCTAGGATGCTTGGAGCTAGTGCTGTTGCAAGTGTAGAAGGGACTGTTGTTGAGACTATTGCTATTACATCAGGAGGCTGAGAAGTCGACTCTCCCTGCTTGTCCTTCAGTGCTTTTTCTAATTCCTGCTCTATTTCATTCAATCTTTCATTTAGTTTTAAGAGGAGATCCATCATCTCTTCTTCAGATGTTTGCTTTATGACCTCAACAGTCCATGGATGACTTGAAGGAGGCAGCTTTAGCTACTTCCCCAAGGCAGCAATATCTTCATCCTTCTTTTTGATTAATGCTTCTATACCCTTCACATATTTGGGATCATGTCCCAATCCAATGATGATTTCTTCTAATGACTTTATTCTGTTATCTTTAGACTGGCAGGAGGATTTTTCCAAGTTTAGCTAGGCGGTTGTATTATCCAAAGAATTTTGTAGCCTATGGGCCATCATTGCCTTACTAGTCAAGGTTGAATAGACCATTTATCTGGTTTGTTTATGGAGTTCAATTTGATCCATAGGATGAATATCCTTTGCCAAGACTTCCAAATTTGTTCTGAGTAATCTGCTGCTGATTGAGGTTACCTTTAGCTTGAAGTAGCTCATTATCATCTTGCCTTATTTAATTGCATAGCCTAACATTAATCTTAGATGATTTGTGGCGGGCATTTTTAAATATTGATTGTAAATTTGAAGCCTCAATGGATCATTCCTGGCCTTTATTTCTATGAATGTTTTCTTGATATCTAAGGCCTCTTTACCTGGTGGCCTGAGGGATGATACTTCTGCACTATGTTGTCTTCCTAGCTCTTGCCTGTGTGAGCTAGTAGATGTTCCTCCCAATGGGAAAGTTTATTGGCTAACTACCCTTTCTTCTCATTGACTATCTATAGTCTTTTCAACAATTTCCTCCTCTGAAAGAGGATTCAGTCTTTGCCTTTTTCTCCCAGGCTATCCTAAAGGTCCACTAGTTGGGGTAGTAGTTTCCCTATCCCTCTTTTTATTTCTTTCCTCATTAAAAGGGGTCTACAAACTTGGAGGTACTTATACATTGGTTTGAGTTGGAGGAGTTGGAATTTGGACCTGTTCTTTGGAAGTTTCAGGCTGCTTTGACATTGTAGGCTGTTTTGTGGTCTCTACTTCCTTGCCTTTAGTTGTTCCTATGGCTGGTATGCTGATTTCCTATGAAGGTTGATGAGAGGTTCCAGTGATGGATGTACCTATTCTTGACCTTTGAGATAGCTTGAATTATACCTGCCCAAAAGAATCCAGGTAAAAGTTTTTCTCAATATCTCTCAGAGCATTTTCTATATTGACTTGTTCACTAACATCTTCTACTAGGGTCCCCTCGTTCCATTGATCCATGTTTTCAAATTGTTCAATTTCTGGGATCCTATGATGCATGTATGGTGATAGGACAGCATGTTCTTCATTCTTCTATCACATATAAAGCTATTAGGGTCATATGCTATCCATCCAAAACTCTTTTGTAACTTAAGATGATCCTCTAAAAAAATTTCTGCTTCTCTCCATGTTTCTCTATCATTTCAAATATAAGGGCCTAACTGATTCTTGATTCTAAGCTGAGTTTTCTTTTTGGCATTACAAAAATGGACTAAGTCTGTATGCAGCATCTGTCTGAAGTATTCCAATGCAAACAGTCTCATTGGAACATACTTTGCTAGCTTAAAGGGGCAGAGCTCATACCCGTAGATCCTGATTTCTGTATGGTTCTTGTATAGGTACCAATCACCTATTCTGTATTGTTTTGAGAGCTGGAGGATATTCTTTATATCACCACTAATCCTGGGAGGGGAAACTCCTTTTAACAAAGTGGTTGCAGGATGCACAAATAGATTAATGAAGTCATTGTAGGTATAAGGGGACTCAGGGATTTATGAAAAGTGGCACTCCAAAAGACAACAAACCTTGGATTTCCTTTGGTGTCAAGTTTCTTTACAAGGAAAGGAAAGTTATTTGACTGAAAATATAACATAAGATGATAGATGAATGTGGTGTATTTGAAGATTCCTTCATTGTCTAATCTGAAGAATTGGTCATGAAATTAATTGGCAATATAGAAGGCATAGTCATATTTAAGAGCAAGGGGTTGTCCAGGAGTAAAAATTGATAATAACCCTAGGGTGACCTCATCAACGTATTCACTTGTGTTGAATCCCATTATCAAAGATATCATGTCTAATATAAGTTTGCCCATTTTTGTAAAACAAATTTGTACATAAGGAGGGGGACCATTGAGTTGATATTTTTCTAACATGAAGGTCTAGCTGATGCAAATGAGTTCTGAGTGAGGTATTACAGTGGATTTTTCAAGAAAATATCCGATGAAAAGGGGGCTTAGGTCTTGACTGGGGGAGAATTGTAACATTTCATTTATGGATGCAGCTGTGATGGGGAATAGTACTGTTTGGCTTGGGGACATAACAACTCTTAGGTTAGGATCATAATTGGCACAACATTGATGAATTATATCCGGGAAAACATGGACTGAGGGAAGAAAATAGCTGGGAAGGTTGGATTCCCATAGTCCCAGGATGTCTGATCCATTCAAGTAGTTGTTTCTGGCTTGGAAAAAGGCTTTTAGGTGATTTTGGTCAATGGTTATGTCCTTTATTTGGAAATCTTTATCTGCAAGAGGCAGATAGTCTTGGTCTTTATGAGGGGCATTGATCGTTGTGATATTCAAAACAACGGGGGTTTCCATTTTTGGTTCTTGTGAAATCAAAAATGGAATTTGGGTTTTCTGTGAGAAAATAGGCCAAACAACAGGTTTGGGAACCTATATAGTGAAACAAAGTTTGGACTTGTACTAAATTTAGCTCTTTCTTGTGTAATTTGCAGTATAAAACCAAAACTTACAGGGTTTCAGTGGAAATTGGATAAATACCTGTAATGGGGAAGTGAACAGTACAATGGCAGGTTGGATAACCAGTCCCGGGCTGAGTTACTGCAAGTTTCTTGATCAGGTGGTGGTTGGAAAGCTTTAGCACTTCACTAGGACGTCGATTTGTATGGAAACATAGTTGCCGATAAAACATTTAAAATGACATTTCATTGGTTTTATCCGCAAAATCTAGGTTGGCGAGGTATTTTTGATTTATCGGGCGAATGACGTAGGCAGGGAAATGACATTTTGTTGTTTATGTAGGGTGGTAACCGATATGGGATCACATTGCTTTTGGAGTTAGGTGGCATTCAACTAGAGGCTAGTGATTCCATGGATTGCCTGACACGTGGCAAGGGTACGGTTTGAAAACTTCCTAGTGATCGCACGTTAAAGCACGGTCACTAAGGAGAGAGCGATATCAACGACGATTGTTGGATGACGGGGACGAGATCGAATGGTGGACAAGAAGTGAGGTACGCAAAACTTCAACTACGGCAGGCCTGATTTAATTAACAAGTTAATAAATCATATCGAGGTGATTGTGAGTGGTGGGGAGGTTCTTAACTAACCTTAGGGGTTAATTAATCCCATTTTGCAGAGCAGGGAGATTAGGTTATTAATGAATCTCAGATTAATTCATTAATCCCTTTTTAACTATGTTTATGGTTATAATCAACCGGGGCTGGGTATATAGTATAGGTCAGAGATTAATATGATAAATGAAATGAAAGCGCTAAGTTAAAACATTTTGGGTATACATTTAAACTTAGGGTTAAAGTGGAAAAGGGGTTTTTAGGTGATACTGCACGTATTGTTCCTAAGTAAAATAGGACTTAGGAAAATATTTCATGAAATCAAATGAATGGTTTATGGATGATTCTAAGTACTTAGGCTTTTTAAATTATTGGGTCGAGGGTCCAATCCCTCCAGAAGTTAGAGAAATTCTCTGAGCCCCTCCTATTTATAAAATGCCTTAGTGCTTAGGGGAAATTAGTGAATAATTAGGGAAATTGAGAAGGGGAGTTAATCATTATGACTTTGTTTTTCTTGTACTTACTTGATATATTTTGAGATTTGATGGATTTTCTTCCCCCTTGAGAGCTTGATGGCTTGTCTTCCCTATATCTTGATGTCCTTAAAGCTGTCTTCTTGAAGTGGACTTGCGTCGTCATGAGGTGTGCTTGAGGACTTTTAGCATGATGTAGGTCTGCTTCTTATTTTATATAAGGCTCTCCTTCTAGATTTGTATCCCTCCTTGATGAATGATGGATCATATACCCTTCTTGTCCTTGAAGTGGTTGAGACTTCTAGGTTTGATGCTTCAACTTTGTAGATGCTTGAGTGTTCTTGAGTTTCCCTTTCCTTGATGTGTCACCTAGGCTCTGATACCATGTTAGTGAATCTAGGGAAAAGTAGTGATGAGATGATTCTCTAAGACTTGATAATAATTTGTGAAGTATTTTTACTTTTCTTAGTTAGCTTATAATTATTTTTCTTATTATTAGTGAATATGGGTTTGCTTCATCAAATGACTACCAAAAATAAAATAACAATAGTACAAATTTTAGCTCTCTGCTAGGGACAAACCCTTTCCTCTCTTTAGAGGGAAACCCTTTGTAATATTTCTCTTATTGAAGCTTCTTATTTTAACAACTTCCAAACCCTAGACCCTTGACTAATATCTCCTCCAATCATGAGTCAAATCCTTCCCCTTTCTACATTGTCACTTCTGGCACATATTCCAACACTTCTTTTGGCATTTTATCTTCTAGCACTTTGTCTCCTAGGTTAGAAAACCCTAGAATACTAGGGCTCCTTTAATTCGCTATAAGGAGGACCTTTTTTGCTTCCTCTGAGATACATTGTAGACCTTAAAGTACATTCAAGTGACACTTCTCATGCTGCTTCCCTTGAATTTTGTTAGACATGTGATGTTTACTTGTTGCACGTGTGAATATAACCTTGGAAAAATCCTCCTTTTCTTCGTATTCTTTTCCTTTCTTCTTCTGTGGAGAGAGAGACCTTATAGGACTAGATCATTGAAAAGAAAGGAGATATAAGTACTTGCACCTTAATGTTGTTGTAGTTGCAGGAATCCCTTACTCTTTCACACATGTGACTATGTGTATGCCCCAAAGACAATCTTTTCTTTTTTTGTTCGTAGGGTTTCCTTCAATGTTGGAGTATAAGGCCATTTTAGGCCTAATTAGTAGCCCAAACTATAAGGTATATACCTCTATGACTTCACTATTGTTCTGGCCACAAACTATACCTTATCACTTCACACGTGTGGTTGTTGATGCCCTAGAAAGCAGACCTATACACTCATTGTCCTTCCTTCTACCTTCTCTTCCCTAACAGACTTCCTTTTCCCTTATCGTTGTCTCTTTTATTCTTCTCTTGTATGTGGATTTTATAGTGTAAGTATATCCAAATCAGGAGTGGAAAACCTCTATAATAGATGTTTGTCCACCCTCTCTGAAGCTGACATGACTGTCCATTATGCCGACTTCACTGTCTTCTAGGCTGACTTGACAAGTGCATTTATATTTCACATTTATTCATTTTTTTTGCTTCTTGTAGACTTCATTGGTTCTATAACAGGATTTGACCATGCTTGGAGTTATTTCCTTGACCTTGTATGATGACATACATGATTTAACATACAATCAAAGCATCTTTTCATAATTACATTTTGACTTTGACTCTCTAGAAGTGCTTCAAAATGTGCTTCACCTATTTTCAATGAGCAAGAAAATCATTAACAAATAATACAAAATTAATTTCTCTTTTCTTGAATAAGTACAAATATCAAAATTATATTTATGAATATGAAACCTAGTTACATTTTCTCCAACAGGAAATACATACCATACAACCTAAAACTAAGGGAGGCCCATACACATCTCCAACTAAAAAAATGCCTTCGCCAAAATCCCACTTTACAAAATGGTAATATATATGTAAAAACAATGGATTTTATTGAAAATAAACTCCTTAGTGTGGCTAAGTTGAAAAGAAAAGTATTCAAGAAGAATATTCAAGAAAATGGAAGGAAATAAAAAGTACAACTAGTTTCAATATACCAAGACAAATACCTTAGTTTGTAGCATGGTATTATAGGAAAGTTGTTAAGGAGATAATGGAGAAACAACTGAGAGATCAATAAGATTGAAAAATATAAATTTGTTAGGCATTGGAAAGATATAAAGAGGGGTTAAGATGGGCACTTCAATTTTACATCTAAATTCCCATCCATAACCTACATAAACTATGAATACATGTACTACTAACCTTGGATATTGTGCATTTTTTTAATAAACATGTCGTTCATTAGGTTGAAATGTGTTCCTATACGATTTTTCCATACTAATGATTTTTATGAACTTTGGCAGCATTATCATCCTAATGTCGATATGTTTCTAAAGTTCAACAAGTTCCTCCAATATCCCACTAGCATCCTAATATGAATATAGTGGCCCTATACCCTCGATTGTTAATATATACCTAGAAGATAGCTATAAACATGGGGATACCACCAATTAAAATCAAGGTGGATATGCAACAAGACCTAAGGGAAAAATCACTCTATGTATTTGGACTAAAATGAAAATCTCATATTGGGGAATATTCTCCCTTACATGGCTTGAGTTAGTAGATAATACTTAGTGGTAGAGAAAATGGTACTCCTACTTTGCAAATTTTCCAATTGCTATATTTTTGTTTTCTATAGTGAAATTTTGTTGTGAATGAAAGAAGAACTTTTTTGCAAGTGTTTTGAGTTGATTTTGCTTGAGGTTCCTAAGAATTCTTGAGAGGGACCATCCATAAGAATTATGAAACCCTGTTTTATCTTCTATACATTAATTAATACATATTTCTTAAGGTTTCATAATTTATGTTTGTTGTGTAGTGATATTTACATAATCTCATGCTCATGTAGATAGTTTTAGATAGAATTTCTAAATTACTAAATATTCAGATTTCTCTCTATAAGCTATTATTATTCTCACATATTTGATTGCACATTTTCTTCACTAATTTGTTGCATTTATATCATCTCTAGGGTTTCCCATAGAATCGCTCGACTTCCTGTAGAATATGGGGTTTCTTGTAGAATAAAGTTGAGGGCATATTTTTTCTTCGCTATTCATGATTTCATTTCGGTTATTTGTAGAACATCTTAGTTAGTAAGTTAGTATGATTAGGTGAATAAGGATGAACTAAGAAGGAAGTTGTTACAACTATAAGGTTTCCTACATGATTGTCTTATTTTAAGTTGCTAAATGAATTTCCTTTTTTTGTTCTATACATTAGAATAACACGATTTTCTTTAAAATATAGAATATTTTCTTAAATAATAGTAAAATAGTTTGAATTCTTGAAAAAATGCCTTCCAACACTTTCACTCCTACTCTAATATTTTCTTGAATTTGTTATAGCTTTTATTATGCACTTAGATATCTTAATCTTCACCTTCTTCTAGGCTAACCCTCTTAAAATAAAAATTGATTGACATTGAATTCGATATTTGATAGATTGGTGTTCACGAAACAAGAGAAAAAATTGTGAACTACATATACAATGAACAATTCCTCTTAAGTTTGTACAAATTTTGGGAAGTTAAGAGTCACAAGGCTACAACACTATATCTCAATAATGAGGGACATTAGGAAATTTAATGTATCTCAACTATTCTAGATCTGATGTCTCCTATGTGTTTCAGGTGGCTTATAGTACATGCAAGAGCCTCTTGATCTACACTAGAAATATGCTAAGAGGATTCCTATGTATGGTAACGGAAATTCTAGTTTTCATATTCATTACGTGAAAACTGTACATTAGATCTTTTTGTCTATTGTGATTCTTATTGTAATGATGATGGTGATTCTTATTAGTTTTGTCTTAGGACCTCTATGTTGGTAAGGTAGGAAGTAGTTTTCTATTTATATATCATCCATGAATGTCTTGTACAAATGTTTAGTAAATAAAATAACCCAATCAATTTGGTCATAAAACATCCTCGTAGTTTCATATATTTTTAACATATAATTCTCATATGGATTCACAATTAGAGTGTTATAAATGACTCCACCAATTAAGTTAATAGATAAAGGAATAAACACATAGAGATTCATAGGCTTTACAATAGGGGCTCAATTTGAGATAGGGTAATTGATTTGTAATGCAATCCAATAACATAATAGATTGTAAACATCTTCACCAAGTCCTTCATTGAACAAAAGTTCCCATAGTTATGAAATTTATCAAGAATGCAGGAGATGCCTACTCTACAATATCCTCTCTTGAAGGGGTGATATTTTCTTCCCACTATGTTGTCTACCGATTCATATTATTGAGGCCCAAATTTTTCATGCATGATACTCACCTAAGTTAGGATTAAGGGGTGGTACGAGAAGGGATGTTGTTTTACAACCATCTCTTTCTCATAGTGCAATCGAGTTTTATTGAATGTGAAACCATGGGAAAATACAATGGGTTGTTGAAACCATGGGCGAGGGTGTTGTTTTACAACCATTATTTACCTCACAAGCGTAGTTATCTCTTTCTTATAGTGAAATCGAGTTTTATTGAATGTGAAACCATGGGAAAATGCAATGGATTGTTGAAACCATGGGCTCATAAGTCACGATTCATCAGTTCTATTTTTATTTTTCTCAATTCCTATTTTATTGTAGCAAGAGTAATTCATTCCTTGATGGCAGGAGATAAGTGAATGCTTTACGATTGGTTAGACCCCACATTCTCGGAGAGAACATTCATGACTTACTTGAGCCATATTTGTACTGAAAACTGAGTTAAATCACTCACGAAAGTACAAATCATTCAAGTAATTAAGGCACACACATTTTGCATGAAGTTAGGCCTAGCATAATTGCATGGATATATCTTATATATTGCATTATAGTATAATGAAATCCATTCATTCGTCTTATATGATTTATTTTTTACATCATAATTAGAATTTATTTTCTCTATTATTTTTTCCTCTTCCTCTCAATTACCATTATATTAATTTTCTTCTAGATTCTAGATCTTGTCAGTGTAGAAATTTCTATACTAACCACCTACATAGAGCTACATAAAAAAAAATATTAAACCTAAAGGTGATATATTATATAACAAGAAAAAGATTACCAGTATATTAATTTTCTTCTAGATTCTAGATCATTTTCTTCTAGATTCTAGATCTTGTCAGTGTAGAAATTTCTATACTAACCACCTATATAGAGCTACATAAAAAAAAAACTAAACCTAAAGGTGATATATTATATAACAAGAAAATGATTACTATAGAAGATGCCATTTCTCAATACTCCATTATGTAAGGAGATAAAATATCCAAAACTCCTATATGTAACATGCAATATTATTCACACATTTCAAATATTTTACATTCTAACATTGTAACTCTTCCAATCAAATATTTCACCAATGAAAGTGTAGTCAAATCTATTAATTTTAAGAAACCATAAATCATAGATATGAATGTCATGCCACTAATTCTATATCTATGCCTAACACTAACTTCTATCTACCAATAAAGATAATCAATATTCTTGTCATCACAAACAATGAAATTTTAGATGGGAAGAAGAACATGATTTTATGAGGATACTAAACAAATAACTCAAGGCGAGTCCATATAAGGTTTAGTCATAAAAGTGGATGGTTGTGTGCACACCAATACAAAAACATGAACATGCAATGAATAAGGCCAATAATTCCATAGATAAAACTGGAATTTGAGTTGTTATAATATAATATTTGAGGTCGAGCATCAAAAAGGAAAAATGTAAGAAAATAATTGAACATGATCTCGAATAGAGGATGAAAATTTTGACCTTCTAAACAAGATAAGTCTAATCTCATGCTAAGAAAGAGTAGCATAAATTTTATGAATTTTTTTGAATCTCAAAAGGAAATTGAGCTAAGAAAAACTTATGAGTTTTCTGAGAAGCCTATTTTTTTCAATACTCCTAAGGGTAGTTGCAAAAAAAAAGAATAAAAATATAAGGGAATCCTAATACTATAACTATGGACAATGATAAGTGAGGAAGGTTCAAAATATATCTCCTTTCGTAGGAAGAAAACTTGTAGTTAAATGATTAACAGGAATAAGAAGTTGCATACAAGTGATAAATTTATTTCTTAATTTTATGAGTAATAGAATGGTCTAAAATAATAAATATATTCATTCTTAAAAAATGGTTTTTTTTTTTACCATCAATGGAATAATATCATAAGGTGGACGCTAAATAGAAACATATTGTCTCTAGGAATACAAACTCCACTAAAGCATATGAAAACCTATCAGCTTTGAAGTGCTTTAGGAATCCAATCTATTGGCATACTCCAATAGACATCAAGGAAATTAAGATAACATTGCCTCAAAATTATCCCCAATTTCTACAATCTAACGGAATAAGAGTATTCAACCTTATTTAGGGATAAATGGATTGAAGTCAATGAAAAATACTAGTGAAAGTAATTTGACTTCGCAATGGGTTTCCATTTGAGAAAAAGGAAAGGAAATCATCGCTATGTATACATAAATCCTTCCTTTAAGATATAAACACTACAATCGCCTTGAGACGACATAACTCTATACATGATTAGATATACAATTTACAAGGGTATTAGAATGGTTTATGGCTTTCACTTCAAGCTAATGCATTATCTAGGGAATTTTTACTATCAAAAGAAAAAATACACCTGAGAGTTCCCTACTACTAAAAGATATGAGTTGAAATGTGAGTAGAGTAAAAGTAAAAGTATTATCCCACCATTGGCTTAGGAAAATGATTGCTTGTGATGTCCAACAAAGGAAATCTCACCTAATTCATCAAAATAGTTTCCTAATGAGGAGCATGGATGAATTATTATATCTATAAGTTACTCAAATACCATAATCACCCATATAAAATAATATGGAAGGAAAAGTGAAACAAGGGGAAAGGAAAATGTGAATAAGGAAAGAAGAACACATAAGGAAAACAAACATAAGAAGAAAAAAGGAGGTTCTTGCTAGAACATAAGCAAAGTATTGGGGAAAAATCCCTACAGTTAACCCATCCACAGGAAATATATCAAATCCATATGGGATAAGACTAGATCCTAAGTGAAAAGAAAATTAAGAATTATCAAACAAACCCACGCCATTGTCATCAAAGAAAATGTACATTTTCACTTAGAACAAATAGCGGTGACTCTCATTAGATGGCTCATAATGAATGTAACAAGTCCAGCATCAAAGACCTCATGGTGAAACTATAATAATCTATGCTATGTATCGTAAGATCGAAAATAATTGCATAATCACAACTATGGAGGGTTTTCAACCATAGGATGGACATACATATATAGATTTGCAAAAAAAAGTATAACTCCTTAAGAAGAAACAATTTTATCATAATAGATATTGAGTAAACAAGGTTAATTCTCTTTCTTCATATTCATAGATTTTATATGTCTCAAAGTTTATAACATTTATATTCAAAGTTTTATATGTTGTATTAGTAATGCTATGTGTCAATTTCCTATCAACTATAGTTAGTGCCATCCCTACGATTACAGTAGCTACTTAATGCTAACAAAACACACAATTGATTATTGTAGTTCACTTTGACATTTGTCTAAAAAAAATAATAATGACTAAATTTTATAAACATTATTTATTTTTCTTTTTCTTTTTTGTTTAACATGTTCATAAATTGGGATACTAGATAGTCTAACAAATCACTACCTTTACATCTAGGTTAGACCACACCTACATTTAACATGACTAATTTTATGTTTTTAATATCACTTTCACTATAACAAGTTTCTAACCATCCCTACTTATAAAATAAAACCCTAATAGAAATATTCAAATTCTTTAATAAAAATATGCAAACTCTTTAATAAAAAAACACACAAATTCTTTAATGAAAAAAAACACAAGTGAACTTTTACTACCATGTATTTTATTAATTATCACATTTGAAATTAAAAAATAATTATAATTATTAGATTTTTTAGAATTACACTTTATTTATGTTTTCTTCTATTGATTCTAATTAATTATTTTATAAAGCATATCTTTAACTCACGCTTTTAATTAGAATTCTATTTTCTAATTTTTTTCATTATGGACCATTTAAGTAAATAAATACTTTTTAATTGAAATTTAAAATAACTCTTTAAATTTAAAATGGTCACAATAATAAATTAACTTTATGCAAGAAAACTGAACATGTACATATTTAAAATATTTAGAATGTTAGGAAAACGTATAGACCACTCTAAGGATACGTGGAATGTCCTCGTCATTGATAATAAGTACGGATATTATAACATTTACTTATTAACTCAAAAATTACCAAACATTCATTAATATATTCCTATAGGCCATCCGTCGTAGCTGGAATTATTCCAGTACCATAGAAATTTCAATAAATTTTGAATTCTCAACCTCAAATTTTCACATTTGAAAATGTAAAACATAAAGAAAAGGTTGAAACAGATTTTAGAAAGAAAGTTCAAATTCCCAATACAGCATTGATTTGTTCCCTTAAAAGGTAAAGACTCTTTGCCTTAAGCGGAAGCTAACTTTTGATTTCTTCAAATCTTAGAAGAATATTAGTATTTAAGTCTAAAATATGTAGCACAGAACAAAAGCTCGAAGATAATCCATAAAGAAAGTTTATGCTAAAATTTTATTTTGGGTTATGTTGCTATTAGTGCAACCATTAATATGTATTTTATAGGTTAAGTTAAACAATTAACAAACACTTTTCTATTTTTTATTTAAA